>CALNHX010005162.1:0-112455 GCA_940337035.1 Agriotes lineatus
ACTCGCCAGTCGTGCAAACCCTTCTTTTTGGAGAACAACTTACCAACATTTCCATCTATAATGATTTTCAAATTAGCAGTATTTGCGCAGCAACATATGCATTATTTTTCAACGAGTAACAATACTCATCAATATCCTACCAGACATGGTCACCTGTTAGCCATACCTAGGCGTCGGACTGCTGAATTTAAAAAGTCCCCCATTTATAATTGTATTAAAATCTACAATTCGCTACCGATATATATTAAATCATATAAAATCGATAAATTTAACTTAAATTCATTTTAATTAAAAAGTGTTTTTATGACTACAATAATATTGTACTACATTAGGTATTACTTTTATCTGACCATGTCCATGTCACTTTTGTAGTTGATCTGTTGACAATAAACGATACTTACTTACTTAAGGATCTAACGTTAATACTATCTACCACCATTTATTATATAATGTAGAATTATTTGATTATTTTTTTCTGCATTTGGCCAATTAATAAAAAGCAAAATTAGAATATCACATAGCAAAAATTATTAAATAGTACCTATACGATAAGAAACATAAGGATATTTCGAAAAAATTATTAAATAGTGCCTATACGATAAGAAACATAAGGATATTTCGAAACTATGTAAGCTACATTAACAATCAATAAAATTACACATGCTGTCTACACAACATAAAAGAATAATTAATGTCGAAATTAAGTAAGAAAAATAATTTTAATGCATAAAGTATAAAGGATATTTAGAAGCTATTTAATGTACATAAACAATCAAAATATTTACACAAAATAATTCTATTTATATTTACAGACTTCACATAACCACTTTCCTTTAGGAATTTTTTTTAATTGTAGGCATGTTGAATGGTACAATTTTATTCTACATTTTCTGTCAGAACATTTTACCATTTGTTCGCCGTCGTCTGGTTTCCTACAGTGACACCATAGCTGCAATCCATAATCAAAATAGGTACATAACATTATAACATATAATTCACAAAAATACAAACCTCTTCATCATCGGTGCCTATTACAATGTCACTGGAAATTGAACCAACACCTATAGCTCACATGTCCATGGGGATGTCATCTGAACTTGGACCAGCACTCGTAGATGGCATATCCATCCGGAGATGCCCCAATCTGTGGGTACTGTCGGTTTAGACATAGACCTATTGTTTGCTACCAAAATGTATGTGGGTTTTCTCCGTCTTATTAGTGTAAGCTTGTAGGGCTTTCTTTTCATGTTCACAACCATAAACTGTAGCCGTCGTCTTAAAGCGAGTTGCTAAGGGATAACATACTGAACGTATCAAGGACAGGGATAGTTTTTCTAGTTTTGTTCTGTGAACGCCTTTAAATTTTGAATCCGTAATTCGACCAGCTCTGTATTGGTACCACGCAGCAGAATTTGCTTGCTTATTAGTAATAAGGTTGTGGAGATAGATAGCCAAAAAGTTTATTGTAGTAGGTATAAAAAATCTGATTGTCCCTTAAGGTCCAAGCGTCATACATGTGAAGGTTGATAAAATATTTTACGTTTCGCCACTTTAGATGGCTTCATCAGAAATTATTGACAAGTGATATAACTAAAATACAAAAGTTAGAAAATTAGATTAAGTGAACACATAGAAAAATTTTTCAAGGCTTACCAAAATGGCTTCCATAAAAGTTTATAATAATTGATAACAAAATTTGCAAATGACTAATTAAAGCCACATTGCAAGTATACTGCGTCTAAATGGATAAAGGTGAAATATTAAACAATCATTATTGATTGAGGTTAAACATTAACTATATTATAGATAATGTAATTTAACAATAAACTTTTAATTGAAAATAAAGGACATCTTGTTTTGAAGAAGCAAGCTGCCAGAATTGCTTATTAGTATCATTTTCTAGTTTGCGGAATTCTTCGATGGACATGCCCATATCTAACTCGGAACCTAAAATACAACATTTTTAACTGCTGTCGTTGTTGATCACATCGGTCATAAGTTGGCGTTTTTGTTTATTCAAAGTACGAGTTACTTCTTTCGCCCACTTGCATTCATGGATGGCTTTTTCTGCATAAAGGTTTTTGATTTGCTGCTGTCGTCGTTGCCGCTATGATTTACAAGCTTGTTTCATTTTACTGGGCGAAGAGGCCAAGCATAAAAATTTGCATAAATATAGGTTATGTAGCGTTAACGTTGGCGTCGCTTTTACACTATGCTAGAAACGTACGGCTTAGATTTCGTTGCTTGGTTGCTTGGCAGCGTTCAGTAAGCAGATATGAAAATTAACCAAAGTGGACTTGCCTTCGAAGCTGAGTCAATAGTTTTAAAAAACACAAGAAATAGGCATAATAAATAATTGTTTTCTGTGATAATATCGCTATTAAAAGTTAAGGAAAGTTTGTTTACAAAAACCCGAAAATAGAAATGGTCGAATGCAACTGTGGTACTTTTAGTTGTGTAAACACGGCTTTTAGTCTTTTGCACAGAAAGTGAAGAATGCAAAAACGAAGCAGTCAAGACACTATATATAAAATGTATGTAGCTAAAGAATTTGTAACCATAAAAAATCTAAAAAATGCTTGGTTGAAGAATCTGGAGGAGATTTTTCACATTCAGTTTCTTCCCTAAATAGATTATGCAAGGAAATAGGCTTCAAATGGCAATGTTCTATAGCAGAATATGCATGCACAGAAATTAACTTAAAATTTGCTATACGCAGCAGGTTTTTTTACGACATGTTATGTTTTCTTTAATCTGTAAATTCAGTTTAATTTCATATAAGAGAATAAACCCGTAGCAAATAAATGACTCTATCATCTCAAAGGGTTGGGTTACTACATCCTAACAAGTATTATCTTGATTTAATATAAATTATTAGAAATACATTTGCTATCAACTTAAATATCGTGGTATTGTTTTAATAATTTACTTGTAAACGTTTTGAGCAATGCTTATTTAACCGCTAGGGCAGCTACAATACTGGATATTTTAACCAATGGGAACCGATTTTAAATATGGCAATCCAAACCCACAATTTCGCAAAACAGCTTAGCTATTCTTCGACAAATTATCAGTGATTACGTAATTAAAGCCTTGTCTAGGTGATAACAATAAGAGTAAGTAAATAGACGTCAAGAACAAAAAACACTTAGATAATGCGTCTGCCGGAAATGCACAAAAAATCGACGCCATTTGCAAATCACTAACTTCAATTATTCAGGATACATTTTCCTGGCCTTTATGTTGCTTTTTTCAATAGAAACTAGGGCTTATCTCGAGCACCCAGCTAGTCCCACGATGCCTGGGCCCTTCCTTCTCCGTTGACCTGCAGATACAAGCCGATGATGCCTTGCAGAACGACTCCTGTAGCTTGACCGCTTCGAAGTCGCTTCCAATTCAGCCGTTACCCTACACCTGGGTTCCAACTGCTTAACAAGAAGGTCGCTGCCTACCTCTAGCCCACAGGGTTCTAAATACACTGCTCAAACATAGCACACAGCCTCAGAAAACCAGCTACCACTCGATGCACAAATTAAACACTTTTTATAAACCTCTGTAAAGGTGCTACGAATTAAAGCAACCGACTACAACCTAACAAAGAATATAGAATTAATTTCAAACACATTGAATTGGGAAAAGGGTATTTATTCACATTTTAATAATTATTTATTGGTGAAGCCAAAATTAACATCACTTCACAGCTTGGCTTCCCTTCCACCAATTGTTTGTCTTCCATCTTACAATGTTTTATATTATTTCCAATCCTGCCCTGTTTCCATTTTGTTGTTCTAATCAAGACTAACTGTTTTACAAATTGTTATCAAGGCCAATGCTATTTTATAGAGTTTGCAAAAATTAAACTAGCACATTTCTAGAACATTTTATAAAATAAAGTTTGATATGCTTGAAATGTTATTAACTGCTATTATCAAAACAAAGTCTTAAACTATGTTTATAGCAATATGAATATTTGCGAGTAATACATCAAATCAGTTGCACTTACCAGGTTGGGAGCTCATTTTAGCGATTGAAAAAGTAATTAATACACATACCTTAATACAAGGTCTTAGATACATAAAATTGTGATTTGTATGACAAAATCATTACAAAATGTGTGTTGAGTTAAAAATATATGTACGAATACTTCATTATGAGTTTTTCAAGGTCATTTCTGGACGTCTCGGAAACTTAATTGGTTTTCCTAATTAATTTGCCCTGTACTATGCAAAGAGAGAAATTCCTGTCTTCGAATTCCAAATACATTTCTGCTGACACTCACTTCTTGTCATCGAACTGGACGAACAATATTTGTTGGTGAGCTTGATCGTACAGCTATCACGGAGTTAACTTTCATACAATTGTGTAAACTACAAATCGTCATAACAATTTTCTCCGCATTTTCCCGCAATGCGCTTAATCTGCTGGAATAAATTTGAAATTTCTAGCTGAGCTGTCTAAAGCATCCTCAACAACTTTTCTAACACTAGGAATGTTTTTCTTATTGTGCTATTTTTTCAGATGCTACAATGTGCACAGTAATAAAGCTACATTGAGCATTATTTTAAATCCAGTACAACTATGAAAGCGTTCTTTTCACAATTGAACCACTGTGATTTGTTAGTTGATGGCGTGTCAGTAACGTATTTCCTTCCATCGTACCGAAAATTTCAATGCTAAGCCTCCTACACTTCGGAAGATATCGCTTATATTTAGCAACTTTAGTCCATGTAATTCTTGGTAAAACATTTACGCATTTTATTAGCAAATTATATCTCGAGCAAATATTTTGAATGGAGATCACTTACTCAATTTTCTGCAAAAATTAAATAAATTTCCCGAGGCAGTCGACTACCTAAAAAGTATATTAAGGTGGATGTAGTTTAATATTCTATATCAAACTTTATATACAACGTTATCTATTCCAGTTGTATTTTATTTACCATTTCATTCAACAAAAGGAAATAATAAAATAAAGAAAAATATTGCATAGCTTCCGTTGGAATAAATCTCCTAAAAACGTATGGACATCTTATTTCAGTAAGAGTATCTTTCTTAATTAATCTGAAAAGCTCGAAAATCGTCGCTTACTTCTATATATGAACTATACCAGTGGGAGCTCATGGTAGTAGAAATCAAACTAATTTTCAAAAATAAAAACTATTTCATGAATCACAGACTCGAGTATAACGCTATATTCTACGCCAGTGGCATATACAAAATTTAAACTCCTTAAGAAATGGATGAAAAAGTTGCATTAGAGACCTTTTTACAGGATCGGAAAGCTAGAACGATAATTAAAATTCTTCCATTTTCAGCTTTACTTACTTTTTCCAAGTGGGATTTCTAATATATACTGACACTATTGGTTTATATTGCAAGTGAAAACTCATTTGGTTCCTGCAACAGAATGAAATATTGCGCGCGGTTGCCTCAGTAGCATGGGCGTGGTATT
This sequence comes from Agriotes lineatus, assembly GCA_940337035.1. Taxonomy (NCBI): domain Eukaryota; kingdom Metazoa; phylum Arthropoda; class Insecta; order Coleoptera; family Elateridae; genus Agriotes; species Agriotes lineatus. The sequence goes on from CALNHX010005162.1 coordinate 5,453, forward strand.
AAAGAGATTGAGCAGTTATATTTATTAGTGAGTCAACTTAGTAGGTACAAGAAATATTTGTCATTATTGGGTTGGCCACTATTGGTATGCGATGTAATGGGAAAGCTGCAACAAGAAAAATCTCTTCACGAAGCTTTGGGAATTATGCGTACACAGAGTGGATCTAACTTACCTTTATGTTTTTGGAACAAATTCAGTTATATTCCTCAAAACGCGGATAATTTAACACGGGTACAGAAAAATCTATAAATCCAGGTGTGCGATGAACCCTTACTAAATGGATCTTTAATCTTAAGCTACCTGAAGGTCTCACGGCACGTCCCTTAAATCTAAAGGAAATAATTTTTGATGGACTGACAGCAATTCAACAGAATAGTAATTAGCGCACCAAAACAGGGATGACTCTAGTATTTAATTTTGTTAACAGAGCGCAACGTAGAATTTTACAAGTATATTCAGCGTAAAAAGATAAGCGCTATTATATTCACAAATATGTCTCGTACATGCAAACTAATTACGTCCACCTTACACGTACCTGAATATGAAATGTTTAACGGCAATTAAACCAGAATGGAAGGTGAATATTTTGATCCAAAACAACGGACGTCGTTTATAAGACGACTTTACGGGACTACGTAGGCGGTGACGTCGCAAGGAAAATGGTGTCGCTACAAAAACGGCGTCACTCGGTACGAAACGGATTGAAAATAAAATAATGGTGGACAAAATTATATGACGTAATCTGATTCAAACTTTTGCACACTTTGGCTCTGGTCAGGGTAAATTTAGCAAAATTACTTTTTCTAGACCATTTAGAAAGCTTTGAATTAGATTTTTGTAAGAGTAAAAATGGAATAAGAATAGTTTCGATAACATACATCTATTGGTCTTTATAAATACAACTCAGAATCTCTTAAAATGAAATGTATTATACAAATCTATGTACACATTAAATAAAAGCTACATTTAATTCAGGAAAGACTGGAAACGCCTGAACAGAACGGGCAAGCAATGCTACGTCCTCGATTGGTTTCGGTTCTGGTAATGCGAGTCCTGCACAGCGCTACGTCTTTTACTGCGTATTCTAAAATTATAACTTATTAGATTAAAAATGGACGAGCGAGTCAAGGTCAACAAGGTACGGATCCAGTCAGGAATTTTAAATATAAATTTGACACAGCCCGGGATGCGTTACTATCGCTATGATGAGACGTGTCAGTGGTTGGCAGTGTACCAATTTACACGACCATAGAGATCTTGTGTAAGGCGGCAGTTTACCTCAAACCGTTTCGGCGAGCGATGCGAACGCTCCTACCTCTTGCGTTATAAGACCTCAAAGTTGCATTCTTAGGGATTATGCAGGATGCTCTAGGTTCACCTCTATCTGGGGGAGAAAGAGCGTTCTCTTGTTACGTAAGTCAGTGTCGTGCTTATTTATAGAGGAGCTTACACCCCAAAACTCCCTCTTACCATTAATGAGAGATGACGACATTGAACGTAATAACAGCTCGAGGTATCGTCAATGAGGTATCAGCTTGGCTCGGAGAAACAGCTTCAGCAGGAAATAGTGCCACCGAAAGATCGGCTTCACTGGAAAAGCAGGTTCAAGAGACTTTTCCAGGAACTTGGAACTCATAGGCCAGCATTCTATTTTGTTGTTTATGCTATCTTATTGCTGTTATATATAGTTATAGCCCCATCGGTATATATGTATATACTTATATATGAATCATCTATCAGCTTGGCTATCTCCTACTGGGATTTAGTGGGGCCGCGCGATAAACGTTCACTCAACATCGCCCGCAAAATTCTCCAACGCTTATCATAGTTTTCGATGTGAAAGTCGAACATAACCCCACAAGGTGAAAATCAAACTCTACAATACACTGGCAGTTACATCGCAATTAGAACCACAAAGCCGAGAATCGCAACCTGTGAACTTACTGGGAGCTGTTTGGCTTCTGAAACGTTTCCGAGCAGGGGCTTGCGTGTTCAGACACAGACATGAGATCAGTATTTCAAACTGTCATAATACTATATAAAGAAAGTAGAAACAATAATGTAAAGCACAATCATACTTCAGTCCAGGCAGAGCAACCCACGAGTGAACATTTGTACTTAGACAAATAATTGAAAGATATCGGTTTCCCAATAAATATGAAAAATTCAAGGAAAAAGAACAGAACAAATTAAATACCTAGGAGCTATAATAGAAGCAAATAACAAGTTAGAAAGACATATATCCAAGTCGGTTTCTTTGCTGATGGTGATATTTGGATTAAATTATTTTTCATATTTGAAATTTTTGACGAGATTTACTGTCGATATATAACAATTGGGGTTTTACTAAATTAGCTTACCTTATATTAGTAATTTAACATAGGCTCTTGGTGAGTACATTGCTTATGACATTATGTTTTGAATTGTCTTACATCGATCTTGTTGCTTCCTGTCCATTCTTTTTTGTAGTTTGTCGCGTTTTTAGCTTGAGTACAGTTGGGTACCTTTTTGTTCAGAATCTTGGCTGTCACTTTTCCACGTTTTTGTATGAAGCTATTATACTTGTTTACAAATTAAACGACAAAGAAAATTTACAATCGATAAAGAGGCATTAGATCGTAATTTAATAAACTGAGACTTGATGATAATAAACTTTCACTGTAAATTAAACACTGAAAACCGATTTAGAAATCGATTCTTCCCTACAAAAATTAACGTAACAATTTAACAGCACAATGTAGCTATCTAACCTGGCAAGACGTTGAGAACTAGCAAAAGCATAAACAACGGCCAGCAGTAAAATGTTGATTGGTAGCCACCGTAGGAAGCAGCTCATACATCAGTTCTGACCCCAATGCAGTTCCATGAAACGTTCCCACAAACCGGACTTGATGTTTTTCGTAAAGGATAGAAGGTAATAATCGTTCTAAAACGACAGATACCAAATCGCAAAATGGTCACGACGTTGCATGACACTGAAAGGAAAATTTCTACAGCACTTGTTTGTTTCACACTGACGATAATATGTTGCTGAATGCACGTTATTAGGTTGACGCTCAGCTTGGATCGATTGGTATGTGTCAGGTCATTTTGTATTTTAATTAGCCACCTAGGCTTTAGGGCAGCGTGCCCGTATGTTAAACCCTTTTAGTTACTTATTTGGCTTCATCGCCTAATTCCATAATAATGATTTTGCACATATTTGGCCCCAAGCGCAGTATTTCTCGTCATCCGGGGCACCCCTTTGTTGGTACTTTGACAGTCGGGTGTTAACGCTCGCAGGATTTCCGAACCTTCTAGAAATTACGTTGTTGAGGCGACTGCGAGGCCTCGCGCTCTCTTTGTCACCGGTACTTATTTGTTTTATTGGGCGCATCGCCATTGGCTGTCGAAAGTCACGTGGTAACGCCGTTTTGGCTCACGCCATTGCGGGCGTCCTAACGCTCCTTGCGGGGGGATTTAGCCAAGAGCCGTCGATCTAAGAGGTCGGATAGTGTGTGTGTTCGTGCGGCGCTCCCGTCCTTGGCGGGGGCGTCAGCCTTTTCCCGTGCTGCTTCAGCAAGTGGTTGATAAATTGTTTCGCCTTAAGCGAGAGTCGGAGTTCAACTCAGGCGATTGAACAAGAGAGGTGTGTGTATGTCGTTAGCGGCGATCTTATTACGCCAAGGCGTAGGTGTGATGGAATTCCATGCCCGGTTCTACGTCGTCACGTAAGGGAGTGTTCCCTTTAGCTCGTTGTGCGAGGATTCCGTTGAGGTAGGACATCACTTGGGCTAGTTTGGCCGTCGTAGCGGCGTTTGTTGAAGCGCCAGCCTTTGTCGCCATTTTGGGAACATCCAGACCATTCACACGTCGGCCGTTTTAGCGGCGAATAAATTGCCACAGGCAACCTGTTTCCCGCCAGCTGGACCGCATGCGGATCTCTTGGGCCGTCACCAATAAAATTAAGGTATTTGTAACCATTGAATCATACTAACTTCTCGTGCGCGAGCTGTGCGCTTAATCATGTGAATAATTGCTGAACTCTTGGCATACGTGCTGTAAGGCGGCAACGTCAGTTTGGTCGCGGTAAAATTGCACGTGCGCGAACTTGATGTGAAATCTTGTGCACCGTTAAAAACGTACCCTTCGCATCTTAAATTGTTGTCGCGAAGTGGCGTCGCTCGCTCATTTTTGATCTAATCACTTTCCTCACTTGGGCTTTGCTGTGTTTGCCCAAATTATCATGTGAGCATTTTTATGAACAAACGTTCCCTTTGTGGGACTCATATGTCAAACTGCTTTTGATTTTGTACAGTTATGGGTGTTGTTTAGTAACAGTAGTGCGCCCATCAGCTAATGCTTATCTATAAGAATTAACGCAATGTTTGCGGCACGCCTTGCCGCCCCAATGTAAGAATTGAGTAATAGACGCTTATCTAATTAAGAGACGCTTTATTCTTGGTCGCTTTGTGCATGTTCTGTTTCAGCGTGCGCCCATCATTGAGAAGATAAATGTACGGTGGGACCAGTGAGATCAGAGCGTGCAGGTAAGCTTGGTGGTGACATTGCCGTAGCTGAAAAAGCCCCACTTCATGATCTAAGTATTTTTGCCATCACGAAATCATTGTGTGAGTTTATAATTCACGAGTACCCCTATCGACGGAGTATCTTGAATACTTCGCTCCCGTCTAACCGCCCAGGCCCGGTTATTCGGGTTAAAACAGGCTTGGTGGCGCCCTCTTTATTTTACCGTTATTTACCGACCCTCTGGCCGTTACCCTTAGATAATCTCGTTAAGAACCCGCCCAACTCCACTGAAAGTCTAGCCGGCCTATCTTGTTGTGGCTGGGTAGCGGTCTAGGAGAACTTTCGTCCCGATTTCGTCCATTGCGGCATGCGCCGGCCGTTTCGATTATGTATGAACCGGTGCGGTGTCGTAAAGTCAGTTCAAGACCGTAACATATGCCTCGCACTTCGAATATGCAATCTACATGTAACGATGCACTCGAATTGTCTTTATTTTAGTGTTTTTTACAAATTGAATAAGAGTTTTTAAGTCACTTGTGCTTCCATGTTGGGAAAGATATTCGCACATAGCCATGTAACTACTTAATAATGCACAAAACTACGATATGTCTTTCTCATTGATCGCTGTCTGATAAGCGACTTTGTCAAAAATGTGTTTTATCCATGTATTACCTACTAGCAGGAGTAGTATATGCAACCGCACAATCTCCAATTCAAGAAAGGATCTGTATATAATTTTAGGCCGAAATGTCTCCACGTGTACTGAAAGATAAAATAACCTTATTTAACCATAAACTAAATTTCCGTTACTAATGCCTCTTGTTAAAATTAAGTAGTTCCAGTGTAGTTTGGGCTAACTCGGTTCTGTCAGATAGTTTTGCGGATTTCGATTTATGGTGTAAGATTTAAAGGAATGACGCAGCTTGTGGAAGCATTCTGAAAATATGTGTGGCTTCTGTTCCCATTAATAACAATTGCATAACCTGACGACAAATTAATTTTCAGCGTTACTCCCCGCGCAAGGGGAATGCATCCTGTCGATCGAAAATGTCACTATGCTAAAAAGCATTCGAGTACCAGTACCACGCTTCGGCCTTATGGGGCCTTCGCTTTCTGTTCGTTCAAAATTTACCCGTAGGTGTTTCTTTGTGTCGAAATAAAGATTGCCGCAAGTCTGTTTTGACTCGCGATTGTGGTTTTTTGCCAACATGACAATACTGTCTGCAGAACAACTCGATTTTATTCGAATTTATGAAGTTGTGCTATGCAAATACACTTTTTGGGTTCAAGGCCTTTTCTACCGCATCGTTTCTTTATCATCGGCCAAAAATATCGATTTTGTATCGAATCAGAATGTCCTCCCATCGAGCTGGGAATTTTTCAACCGCCAGCCTGCTTTCTGTTGCATCTCAGCCTAAGCATTTTCTCTTCACCTGTGATTATCTCCCGCTCACCTGGAAATGATATACTTCTTCGAGATTATTCTTACGTGTACTAGCGTACATCTGGTAAGCAAAACTGTTGGACACTACGTTTTCTTTCAGTGGCTTGAGGTATTACAACGAATTCTGAATTTCCAGTATATTAAACTGCATTTGAGTATTATTTGAATGCTGTAAAAGTTTGTGTTTCGTCTCCCCAATTTACCGTTCTTCTTGTGTGACCGTCTAAATCAGTGCCGTATAATATTTAAGTTTTAGTAACCCCTTCAGAGAATTTTTTATTTGTTTGTGGCTGTTGTTTGAGCATTTGTTTCATATTCGGTTGTATTCTGGTGACGTCACACAGGGAAATAGTTACTTGAAATTCGTCTTAAGATTACTACATCAAAATGTAACTTGGTGTGTTCATTACAGAATTTACTTATTATTGGATGTTTTGTTATATGCGGTTGTAAGTCAGACGTGCAAAATATATTTTATTGTGAAATTATTCGCTGAAAACAAAGATAAGTGACCGAGGTCCAGGTCATCATTTTTCCTGCCACTCCGTTGATGTTTCTTCAAAGTTAGAGATATCGTGAAGACCTGGAGTCTGATTTTAACCCTAAACAAGTTTTGATGTATCTTATTTTAATGAAAAAAAGCAACCCATTTCAGATGTTTCGAACCCCCCTTATATCGACTGAAAGCTATCTGGAGCAAATCATTGTTGTGGGTTGTTTATTGTGAATTAAGTACCATTTCCTTGCTGTGACAAATTGATGCCCACTTGTGGAGCTTTGTTTTCTGGTGTTCAGCAATGAACCAGTTGTAACACCACAACGAAAATACACGTGACAGAATACCAGATAAAATGTAAATGAAGAACTTGAAGTCTTCCCCACAAATTTATTTGATGTATGAATAGGTAAAAGTTATAATGTGTAATTAGTTTCGACAGTGTGTCGTCATCAGACGTAGAATTTAAGAGCTAAAGGTATATAATAGTTAAGTTAATTAAAGGTGCAGGTAACATTTGGGGCCTGAAGGGCAAAGTAAAAGTTACAAACTTTGAATGACATTGCGTAAAGAATGTGACTAGAAATCAGAAGTAAATTAAATTAAGTTAGTGATAAACACCCATTTGTAGGAAAACATCATGTAAAACTTGTAGGGAAGAATATAGAATGAATTAATAGCAGTGTTTAAATTTTAAACTTAAATTTCCCCCTAGAGGAAGATGATCGACTGCAATATGTTGGCCTTTTGCCACTTCAATTTATAAGCGATCATCTTCCTATAAGAGCAAATTTAAGTTTAAAATTTAATCACTACTATACATTTCTATATTTTTCCCTACAAGTTTTACATGATGTTTTCCTAGAAATGGGTGTTTATCACTTAATTCAATTTACCTCTGATTCCTAGTTAAATGTTTTACGCAATGTCATTCAAAGTTTGTAAATTTTACTTTTCCTTTAAGGTCCCAAATGTTACTTGCACCTTTAATTAACTTAACTATTATATACCCTTAGCCCTTAAATTTTACGTCTGATGATGACACACTGTCTAAACTAGTCACCCATTATAACTTTTACCTATTCGTACATTAAATACATTTGTGGGGAAGGCTTCAAGTTCTTCATTTACATTTTATTAAATCCAACCCCACTTAAAGCATCAATGGATCAACATCCAATTAGAATACCAGATATTAAGAACATCATCACAAAAAATGTCCATTCAACGCAAATACTAGACATTCGCACCTTCACGTTTTCTCGCATTGATAGTGAGCACAGTCTGGTACTGGAAAAATTAAGATAGATGCTGACAAATAGTAAGAAAACACCAGAGGGAGGACATTGAAATCAAAAACAGCGTAGTGAAACCAATCATATAGAAGATGACGACACCTTGCGATAATGGCAAAGAACAGACCACAGGCATACAAGTACGAGTAAAAAAGAAGAAGGAGCGGCTGTGTAGATTTTTCTTTCGTTTATTCTAGCTTTGTTCTACAGTATTCTTCTCTGAGACTGAACTCTGTCTATACCATTTTGGTATAGGTGAATCATGCTTAATGATAATAACGGGTAACCGAATAACATTCTGATTTTATTTAATATATATATATTCGGGAAACGAAAATTGACTAGTAGCAATAAATGATTTCCTATCTAAACGATAGACATTATAAAAATTGCAGCTCCCACGTTCTCAGCCTGCTCCTTCGGAGAGGAAGTAATCCGGATTGCAGTTCTGGGTTTAATGGGGCTTCGCGAGCATTTGCCGTTCGATTTGCAGAGACACGTCGGCCGCTTATTTATTATCGGCGACACCCGGCGCGTCAAGAGAATTTAGGACACCCTGGTCAAAGGAGCACTTAATAACGAAATTTCTAATTATCCACGTCCCTGTTTGCGTTAGCGAAAGCTAATGGCGATGTAACGCGCTGGAAATTCGCGATTGTTATCCGCTCGTCTTGAAGTGTGTTTACGGCGACTCCGGTTGCTGATGGAGTTTGGTCGAACTTGGACGTCACTGATTAGTGATTACGCATTGGCATTGTCTACCTGCACACCACGCACTGGCTTATTGCAAGTACATGGAAAGCCGCTGTTTTCGTCTCCTACAGGTAGAATGTGTAGACGGATTAGCGGAACTGTGACTGCGACATGAATCGGGATGGATTATTGGAATCATGATTAATGATGTTTGCTCTGATTAACAGCGTCCATTTGTTCTAGGTTTTTACGTAGTTTGCCTGCACCTGTAATGCAACTTTCTCTCCAAACAGTCAACGTGGCTAACGAAAATTGGCCACACTTGAAGCTACAGCCCCTGGCCATATTGTTAGAGACACTCGAAAATGTTTTCAATACGATGTATTTTTCAGAAATTGCTGAAAAACCAGCTTCTTCACCACATTTTACAAAAACATTTATTCCGTTTTACCAGGTTTTGTAAAAAAATTCTACTCTCAGATCCTGAAAAAGGGAAGCGTGATAGGAATGAAATCTAGACGTACTTTAAATTATTCTAATAGAAGTCCTAGATATTCTTCTTTGACTAACAAGAGTTTTCAGTATACTACTGAACTATAGATTAGTTGATTAACTTTATTTGCAGTAGTTCTTATTCTTGATCTCAATGATTTACTAAAACTGTCATAGTCATTTAATCAAGCTGACGAGACATGTTTTCAAATGACGCTCTGTGCAGTGACAACTGTGCATGTAAATAATAATAATAATATGAAGTCGAATTTTATTATCTCCTCCTACGTACACAAATCAACGATCATATATAGAAAAACATAAGTAAAATTAAAAATGTATCGAAAGTATAAGATTAGCAATGATTTATTTTGTATAAAAGACGATAAAATTCTATTTTATCGACGAGCGAAAAGTGTTAATTCACAAGAGAATTCTATAGTCATTTTGTTTTCTATAACACATTTTAAAGAAAAACTTGAGAAAAACAATAAAAGGTACTTTATCTACCCTTGCTGTTAAAGTATTACTTTATCCACTTTAGTATTACTTTCTCTATCCTTGCTGTTCAAGTGCTACTTGATCTACTATTTTGAGGTGCACATAGCACACTTTAACATCTGCTATAAAAATTAATTAAATTTATCTGAAAAAGAAAGTATAGACGCATAAATAAATTTTAAAAAAATAATGGGAGATATGACAAGGCGAAGTTCAGAATTATCTTTCGACAGTTGTTTTACTACTCAACCTTCGTTAACAAAAATAAATTATTTAAAATAAATGACTCATACAACGAGAACAAAAAAATTTGTGGGTTTACACCAGTACGATATTGTACTATTTATTTCAAGGGTAAAGTTTTAAACATTAATATTTATAATAATAAATAAACAATTTTCTGTATAACTGCATTATAAAGTACTGTTTATGACATAGTTTAATGGTAATAAAGTAGCTCTTTATAATACCAGCAAAAAAAGTTTATTTTATATTACTAGTACTATAATGTACTTTACTTTACTGTACTTGTACTATAAAGTACCTTTACGTCAGCTGTCACAGAATAGAAGTCAAATTTATAAACTCGATGGTTTCGATGTGAGCAATCGAACATGAAGCCTTATATACAACTCGTAAGTAATTAATATTACTTTATTAACTCGTCTTACTTATTAACTTCGCTCGGTTATAAAAGAGACTCGTCAAATAAAGTTCTACATTATGTACTTGTTATATAATTAGGTAATAATGGTAATGGTGAGGCACTAACACCCCATGAAGGAGCTTGGCCTGCAAGACGGAAGGTCTGAGCTTCCGTATCCTCGCTCTCACACCCTTATATCTATCGCTAATTCATAGCCATGATGATCATCAGTTGATTCTTACGGATGGTTCTAAATATGATACAGGCATTGAGTATGCAATAAGTTACGGAGATACTACCATTCAACGTTCTCTTCCCAATTTCACCAGTGTATTTGCGTAGAAAGCATAACTCCGCATTTGCCATTTCCACACATTATTTGTCAGTGCTTGAAGCTTTAAAAAATAATTTTTTCTTCAAGCGGCAATAAAATATGGCATTATACTGCTGGATTGATGATGCTAAACTGTCACTTTATTGCCAAGCGGCAGATAAAGTTATTATCTGCCGCTGACGACTTTATCTGCCGCTCGTCAGCGGCAGATAAAGTTATTATCTGCCGCTGACAACTTTATCTGCCGCTCGTCAGCGGCAGATAATATTATCTGCCGCTGACGAGATCAAGTAATTTTCTTCAAATGTTGTTCACAAAATTGTTAATAATTTGTTATAAAAACGTTTGAAGAAAAAATACTATATGTTATTCGGAGCAAAAGTATCTTTATGTGGCTCGGCTGTACTTATCTGCCGAGCTTGCAGATAACCCGTCCAGCCTCGTATAACTTTTGCTCCTAATAACATAATATACTATTACAATGGAGCCAGCGATAATAAGTGTTGAATCTTTGTGCACCTAAGTACTAATATCCAATAAAAATGTAACGTTCATATGGATTCAAGCCACATTGGCATAGCTGGCAACGAAAGGGTAAACAGCGCCGACCGCAAAAGATGCTACTGCTGGAATTAACTCCTCACCCGATCTATTGCGTACAATTATAAAGGACAGGCGAGGCGGTTGCATGTAAAAAGTTAATATTTGTAAAATTCCAGGATTTTTGGAGCAACTGTGGCATGTACCTACTTCAAAAAATGTTTATCGACAGTAGGGCTTTTTACTTTTGAGTTCACAAGGATTCGAACTGGACAAACATGACTGACTTCAAAATATTTATTGTTAAGAGAAAATCGGCCAATATGGAACGACTGCAATATACCGCTAATTGTAAACCACATCTTATTAGAATGCAACAAATATATGCGGATTTGAGAAATCAACGAAGAACAGCCACTTGACACCATAACCGGTCACCAAATTTTAAATTTTTCGATTAAAATTAAAATAATCGAATTAATTTTAAAAACAACTAACATGTGAGATACGCAGATACAAAAAGGTTAATAGCCACATAAGCGGATGCCTTAAAAAACATGTAGATAGTCACTAAATTAAATAAATGTCTTGTTTGTATTGAGTTTATTCATCTAGTTTTGTATAAAACTCTAAAATTTTGAAATCTTATGTTTGTCTAACAAGGATTACAAGGATTAACAGAATTATTTAAATCGATGCCAAGAAAGAATGGAACAGGAATTAGGGAAGAAAGAAAGAAGGCGGATGAAAGGTGGGCCACATCGCAAGAGGCGCAAAGCCGGAACTCCAATTACATTGCGATAGTGGAAAACAAAGTAACGCGGGAACTGCAAGGAGTTCAAGAAAGACTGCAATAAGTACTAGGATACCCTGCGAGTAGAACCATCCAAACATTGAGTACGAAAAAGATTCCTAGGTTCGAAGGGAAATACGGAGAGCTGCCCATGATTTTTTGTCTAAGTTAGACGACGTAATGAGGACGATTCCATCTGAATGCAAAAAGTTACAGATCATCAACATGTCTATGAAGTACCACGCGGAGATATGGCACAGTATTGTCAAGAGTAAATACACCACATACGAGGAATTTAAAGACCTGTTCATGCAACAATATTGGAGCAACTCGCATCAAGCCCAAAAAGAAAAATTAAGTAAAATGTACATTATGCATCGATACAAGCCGCCATATTTAACACCCAACCTATCCGAGGAAGAAATCGTTCAGCATTTATCAAAACACCTAGAAGCCGAAATAAAACTAGCAGTCGCGGTGCAAAATGTAAAAATATTAAAAGACTTTCTGGAGATTGTACGAAACTATGACTTGGCAATATTCAACGAGCGAGAGGCCGGAAACAACAAGCAAAAATATCAAAATTTTGGTAAAAGAAAATTGAAGGAAACCTTTAGAAACAATTTTAGGCAAAACATAAATAATTACAATAATAATTACAACCAACAAGGAAATATAAACTACGCAAACAACAATTTTAATAGGAATTTTGAACAAAGAAGAATCTATAATAGCAATTGGAACCAGAACCGTCAGAATTATAATAGAGGGGATAACAGGAAAAATTGCGAAGGGTTAATAGAAGAAAGAAACAAGAAGAGGTGCCAGAAAATGGACCAAAGTCAAAACCAGAGTAGACCATACATTGATACCATGTTTGTCGAAAGGAACAAGAACAGTAACGACGACTTGAACAGAATTGAGATAGCAGAGGTGCATGAGGAGCCCTTAGAGGATAAAAAACACCTCGATTTTTGTAAATATTAACCAGCTCGCCAACTTTGCCATCAGCTACGACAAAACGGGGGAGTATGTACTTATTGGAAGAACGAGAAGACAAAATTACAAACTCATGTTTACCCTTCATTAAATTGCAATTTTTAGGCCAAGAATATTATGCGCTAATCGAGAGTGGAGTGATGGTTTCATTAGTCAAAGAAGTACTAGTTAATCAACTTAATGTTTCACAAAGCAATATAATTAAAGTTAAAAAAATCGATTTATTATCTGCACCAAGAAGAAAGATCGTTCCGGATTTTGGGGGTTATATACATACTATCTGATTGAACGAAGTGGTCCTGGAAAATATTTGGGCGTTGTAGTCGCGTTGAGCGAAATGCTCCTGTTAAGTTTTTGGGAGGAGGGGGCTGTGGGCAGACTTAGATAGTTGTGGACTTTGGGGGTTATTGGGCGACGTGGCTCTCTAAAATCTTTGGGCGTATGGTCGCATTGGGCATTATGGTTGCATTGGCCGAAGTGGCCCTGCTGAGTAGGTATTTGGGGGTTGTGGGCGCACTTTGGGGATATGGACCAACTCATTGGGCGAAGTGGTCCTGCTAAGCATTTGTATTTTTGTTCAGTTTCTCATAAAGGTTCCTATCTCCACGAAAATCCGGTGCCACCTCCCCGTGGTGAAAGGCGGGCAACGACTTCGGGCAATTAGTCGTGGACGAGCTTCGGCTCGCGCCACGCCACAAGTCCCAAGCGGCTAAGGCACATAAGGGGGCGACTTGCGGCCCTTTTGCATTTCTTTAATAAATACTGCTGTTTCAATTAATAAGTCGATTGGCGCATTTTTGTTGATGTACGGGATAGGCTTCGGCCTAATCCCCATTTCACCTTCGTCTGTCCTAAAATGGCTAGTCTTAATGACTCCACCGGTGCTCCGTCCTTGGCGGAGTACGAGCTCCTAGTCACGACATGCTTAAACAGCGCATCGGAGATTGACAGGATGGCACTCTCGAGCAAGGAACCTGTTTCATCGAGGAAGAAGATACAAGAACACCTTCTGGAAATACGTAACGCGTTAAACAAGATGCAAGCAGCCTATGCACGTGCGAGAGCAGTTGACCACATCGCCGACGAACTGTCTGGTATCAAGGACCTTGTTGCAGCAAACACTACTACTTTGCAACAGCTTAAGACGGAACAGTCCTCACCTCAAACATATGCTAAAGCCGTGACAGTCGCACCTGCTCCGCCGAAGAAGCCTAAGGCTCCAAAACAGGCAGTGGGCATAGTTACTATTTATCCTACTAACAAAGATTCCACAATATATGAAACCAGCGACGATACCAAGAAAGCAGTTCTAAGTAATGTTGACCCCGCCATGTACCGCTTACACGTTCGAAGAATGGTAAGGATCCCTGGCAGGGGGCTTAAGATTGAAACTGCTGCTGGTGACGTCAGCGCTCTCACTAAATGCAAAACACTGGAGAGCTTGGGACTGACGATCAGATTGCCCACCAAGTTAAATCCAAGACTGGCAGTCAGGGGCGTTCCAAGTAATCTTAAGGACGAGGAAATCGTTGCTAGCATAATTGGTCAAAATTTTGAACCGTCTGACAATGTAGACGCGTCCGGCATCAAAGTTATTTACAAGTTTGGAGCCAAACAAGGTAACGACTGTTCAGTCGTCATTGAAACCTCTCCCGAAATTCGCAAGATGATCCTAAGCCGCAGAAGTGTATATATTGGATGGGGTTCGTGCCGGGTCTCAGACCATACTAGAATCATACGGTGTTATTAATGTCAGAAGTACGGACATCTATCTAAGGACTGTAGAAGCGACGTAGCCTGCGGACATTGTGCCGAACAACATAACAGTGAGGAATGTCCAAACAAAACCAAGCCTTCGAAATGCATCAACTGCCAGCGATCTGGAGCTAAAGATTGCGACCTCAATCACGAGGCAAGTTCGAACACGTGTCAGGCATATATAAGGAGAGTGGAGGAACTCATGAAGAATATCGATTATGGTCAGTAGACCTGGAGCTATGATGGTTGGGCAAATCAACTTACAAAGAAGTCGTGTAGCCACGCTACAAGCTAGGAAAGTCGCTGAAGATCTCAAATTGGACGTGCTTCTTATTGAGGAGCCTTACACTTATTCCAACAAAACGGACGGCCGTCACAGGATCCCGGGCTTTGACCTTCGAGCACGTTTGCTCCATGTAAACTCACAAACCAGATTCTTTGCTGCGATTGCGATACTAAATCCAGACATTGAGCTTCTCCACCTTGATCACCTTGGAGACAGTTATACGACCATTGCGTCGGTCAACTTAGATTTCGGACCGTGTTAGATAATCAGTTCGTACTTTCCCCCGAGCCTTCCCCTTCGTCCTAGACTTCAACGTATCAGCCACGCTTTAGATGCAGTTCAAAGCGAGAAGATATTACTTGGAATTGATGCCAATTCAAAATCCCCACTGTGGAATTCAGCTATCACAGATGAGAGGGGCGAAGAGTTAGAAGAGTACATTGTGTACAGGCGACTTCAGGTTGCGAATGAACCAGGATTTCCTACTACCTTTTCGAGTCCCAACGGCACAAGTAACATTGATATTACCATGACCTCAGACTTATAGCTCGCTTCGTGCACGATTGGCAAGTGCTGCAAGACATGTTGGAGAGCGACCAGCGTCTCATAACGTTTGGTTTGGGCATATCCAACCGCCCACGTTGCTCAATCAAAACAAAGTTCAACTTGGCGAACATAGACGAAGATCGACTCCTCTTCGAAGCAGATAGGATGATTTCGGACCTAGAGAGGGCCACGCTGTGGCGTCCGGGCGCAGAGTTCATAGATGAGCGTGTGGATGCACTAACATCTGGTATCATCCAGGTGTGCAACAGAGTACTCACGAGGAAAAGGACCTTTGTTGGAAAAACACCCTGGTGGAATGATGACCTCCAAACTAATATAGTGGCCTTAAAGCAAGCTCGTAGACGATTTCAAAGAGCAAGGATCCAACACGATCGGATTGTGCTTCATAGAATATATTTGGCGGCCAGGGATACCTTCCATAAGGCAGTTTTAAAAGCCAGAAATACCTCCTGGCAGAATTTTGTTAAACATGACTTGACGACCAACCCTTGGGGTGCTACATACAAGCTGGCAGCCAATAAACTGAAGTTCAGATCAATTCCCACGTCGCTAAGCACTGGAGGCAGGTACACTACGAATATGAGAGACACTCTCCAAGTTATGCTCGACACATTAATGCCTGACGATAATCCAACCGTCGATGCGCCAGAGCATCAAGTACTTCGCTCTCAAGTTCTCACCTTCCGAGGTAGAGACACTCCATTTTTGGCCCTCACCGAAGATGACATCTTTGCTGCAGTAGTCAACATCAAGGTTAATAAGGCACCTGGTCCCGACCAAATTCCCGGTAAAATTATAAAGGTTATAATGCCTTCTATAAAAGATTTTCTCGTTCGCATTTTTAATGACTGCATTTCTTTCGGTCACTTCCCGTCCCGTTGGAAAATGGGCAATGTCATAACTATTCTGAAGTCCCCTGGAAAGGATCCTTCTGAACCTAAGTCCTACAGGCCTATAACTCTTTTGTCAGAATTGGGTAAACTTTTCAAACGTGTCCTTCTTGCCAAAATCTCTGCTATGTTCGTTCCAATGTATAATGATAGGCAATATGGATTCAGACCAGGCCGTAGTACCACTATGGCAATTTCTCGCCACACAACTTTTGTCTCTGATTATCCGAGGAAGTATGTCTTGGCTATTCTCATAGACATCTCTGGTGCCTTTGACCACTTATGGTGGCCCGCGTTGTTCAAGATTATGCATGTTAAAGGATTTCCCTTTTCTCTGTTGAGGGTTCTAAAGAGCTACCTTCAAGACAGACTCGTGTCGCTGGAAATAGGAAACACCAAGGTTTCTAAGGTCGTATCCAGGGGTTGCCCGCAAGGGTCAATACTTGGTCCCACGTTGTGGAACATGGTCGCTGATCAACTACTTGACAAAGTACTACCAGAGAACTGCGAGATAATTGCCTACGCCGATGATATAATTGTCCTAGTCAGTGCTGACAGTCGCAGAGAACTCGAAAGACTTGCCGAACACTGCTCACAAGTCACCCAATGGGCTTTCTTACAAAAACTTACGATTTCCACTTTAAAGACCAATTTCATCATGTTAAAGGGGCATCTGGATCGTTCCCCAGTTATTAAAATGAACGGCAAATCCATCAAAAGGAGCACAGCATCTCGATATCTGGGTGTCAGGCTCGAGAGAAACCTCACCTACATCACTCATGTCAAGACGGTTACAGTAAGAGCTAGATCTATTTTCTTTACATTACGACGCTACGCGGCTTCATGCCTTGACGATGTTCGAGAAGCCTTGAAAGTCATTTACGAGAGAGGGGTCCTACCGATCGTCCTTTACGCTGCAGAAGTTTGGGGGCACCGGGTTATGCACTCCCATGTTAAACGCATCCTATATGCGCTTTATGGATTCTGCTAAAGAGCTATTGCTGGAGCATACACTTCGACGTCCACAGATGCGGCAGGTGTCCTCCATGGTTCCCCGCCGATACAGTACCTTGCGTTACAACGTCACGTAAGGTCCGCATGGAAATCCACAGGCCAAGCCATTTTAATGGGGCGGCCGGTACCACCAGGCATTACCATGAAGCGAGCTCTCGATGACTGGATGATGAACGTCACCATGCAAGAATGGCAAAGCGAATGGGAGATGTCCACCAAGGGACGCATTACATTTCAATTTCTTCCCAACATTAATGATCGAGTACTATTACCGTCTGGATGGTCACGGGATGTTGTCTCTGTACTCACTGGACATGGGGACTTTCGTCACCACCTACACCGAATTGGAAAAGCACAAGATCCAAACTGCCTTCAATGCGAAGAACCCGATACCCCACTACATCGTTTGATGGTCTGCACTCTATATGCAGACTGTCGCCTACTACTAAACAACGACGCTCCAGAGGTGGTTAACAATCTTCCAGGGTCCATGAGCCTAATCCTTCCCTCGGCTCAGGCGTGTGCAACACTCGAGTCTTTTGCACGCTCGAGAATCCAACTAGACGATCCATTAGAGGAGGAACAACAGGACGAAGACTGGCAAGAATCCGAAACTGAATAATGAAGGCGGACCAGAGTTAAACAGATTTTAGAATTTATTTATTTGGCACGTAGTGTGCGAAATTTTGTTTATTTTCGGAGTAGGGTATATATTTATTGTAATATTATATTAAGTATTAGGTGATATGTCATACTTCGAAGAGCTGTTCTACTTTGCACGTAGGGTGCGAATTGTGTTTCATTTCAGAGTAGGGAATATACTTGTTCTAGTATTATATTAATATTAATTATTAGGTAATATGTTTTAATTAGAAGAATTGCTTTATTTTGCACGTAGGGTGCGAATTTTAACTTAATTTCAAAGTAGGGAATTTACTTATTGTAACACTATATTAATTTTTCATATTATATGACATACTTAAGTCACACATGATATCTTAGTCCATGCGCAGGAGGGTTATGGTACCTCCAAATGAAATGTATGAAATTTTATTTTTCTTTAATATATGTGCCCGTAAGGGCTAGAATTGAAATTGAATTGAAATTGCTAAGCCTTTGAGCGTTCTGGACTTTGGGGGTTATGGACTATCTGATTGAGCGAAGTGGCCCTGGAAAGTGCGTTGTGGTCGCGTTGGGCGAAATGGTCCTCGTAAGTATGTTGGGTTTGTGGGCGCACTTTGGGGGTTATGGACCAACTCATTGGGCGAAGTAGCTCTGTAAAATCTTTGGGCGTTATGGTAGCATTGGGCGAAGTATTCCTACTAAGTGTTTGGGGGTTGTGGGCGCACTTTGAGCGTTGTGGACATATTGGCTATGGATTTTGGGCGAAGTGTCCAGGCCCCTTTGACCATGCAGTAGGTCGCCACCTTTCGTATACACCAAAACCGAGTATATTTCATTTTCGTATTCAGAAATTCGTATTAATAATATTAATCTACAGATACGAAACGAATTAAATTTATTTAACTATGTAATAATGAAACATGATGATCCTCTTCTTCCCTCGTAAAACATTGAAGTCAGAAAAGTAAACGTACTGACTACGTTGTCACATAAAAGCAATGCATTACCGATGCAGCAAGCAGATCAGCTGTACCAATACCACCGAAAGAAAGCCTCAGCTTTCTGACGTCACGGGTTTGTGATGTCAGGTAAAGAAAACCAGTTATGGCCGCAAACGTGAACTATGAGTAGAGATCTTAGCTACAGGTTTATTGCAATTATCAATAATATTTGTTAACCTTTTTTAACAGACAAGTCGTGCGCGCGAGTGATTTGCCACCAGTATTGCACAAATAAACACGTAAATAATCGTTACAGTTAGCTGTGAAATAAGTGTATTGTCACTGCAAGGCGATTTGCTAGCAAGGTATGCGAACTACATTTTGTTGAAGGAAGTATTATATGGACTATAACGGAGTTGGTTTTTAAATTTCCTAAATATGCATTACATACATACATAGTTCTGCTCTCTTGTACTCTAAGGTGTCGAGGTTGTAAACTTCCTCCATTCCTTCCTGTCTCTTGCCATTTTCTTGGCTGCGTTCCAGTATGTTCCTTTTTTCTCCAGTATCTTCTCCAAGTCGTTGTTCCATTTCTGCTTCGGTCTCTCTCTTTTTTTCCTCCATTGGCTTAGCTTCCCAGACTTTCTTTACTCGTTTTCTTTCTTTCATCCTTACTAGATACCCAAACCATTCTAGTTTATTTTCTTCCAGTACTTGTTTTATTGATTTTACTTCTAATTCATTTCTTATAGCTTCATGTCTTCTCTTGTCAATTCTTCCCACTTCTAGTACTCTCCTATGCCTATACTCTTCGATCTTGTTTTAATGTTAGAACCCAATTCCCCCACACGTGTAAAAGTACTGGTAGATACATTGCCTTATAGATTCCTGTTTTTGTTTTCCTAGATATTTGCTTATGTCCGAGGAATTTCGTTTGAAGAACGTAATAGACTCTGTTAGCGGCCTGGATTTATTCGTTTAGCTCATCGTCTATGTTTTCTTTATTGTACATCTGTTAACTTGTTCTATATTTTTCCTTGTATTACTACTCTTGTTTTTATTTTTTTGGTTACTTATGACAATGCATTTGGTTTTTAAAACAAATTGTAAAAAATGTATATTCGCGTTTTTTATGTTATCGGTTTTGGACCAAAAACCGATCATTTGGCCTTCGGTTTGGGACGAGAACACTGGACACCGGACAGTGGTCTCAAAATATTGTTGTGTATGAAACACATTTGTTTTACAAAACAGATCAAAAGGAGGGCAAACACTTCGAACAAGTCTTAACAGATTTTAAAAGGTTAGCACAAACATCTGAATTCGATTACCTGCAAGAGCAAATGATACGTGATCGAATAATGTTAGGGGTTTATTACAAACTCAGGATCTTCAAGAGAGATTGCTGCCAGTTGAAAACCTGGATTTACAAAAGGTCAATTGACAGCTTCAAAGCAGCTAAACCAATAAAGTCACAAATGAAGGTCTTGAAGAATAAATATATATAAGTGTTACACAATAAGTATTCAGGTGCCACTAAAGATGTTAAAGAGGAAAGGAAGACCGTGGAAACGAGCCACAAGTTTAGGTGTCAAAGATATTCAACGTTACATGGACTGAGGTAGTGCCCTGCGTCGGGAAGAAAGGCAACAGATGCGATAACAGAAATATTTTTGTTAGATATTACAGAGTGAGAAATGTGAAAGCAGTGGAGGAAAAAAGTGACAATGTCCAAGATGATCATGAAATCAATTTAATTGAAGTGGTAAATAGCTACACTCTGGATAATATAAAGGCGTAGTTCGATAAAATACTGTTAGAAAATAAGTTAATTGATTTTAAGTTAGATACAGCAGCAAATGTAAATGTTATTTCCCAAAAAATGTTTAAAAATGCAAATGATTTTCAAAATGAATATGGCTACCGTTGTAAACATGCATAAATGTACAAGTAAAGTCATTTACATCATAAATAGTTATTAAAATATAGCAGCGCTGGGCAGTAATTAATTACTTTGTAATTGAATTAATAATTTAATTCCTTACTATTGATTTGTCTTGGAATTGAATTACTTTTCAAAATTCCATAATTTCAATCGATAATTGCTGTTTTTGTTAAAAAGTACCTGACAATTACTTTTTGAAAGTATTTAATTACTACATTCAATTACTCAATTACTTTTGAGTAATTAAATTAGTCTAAAGTATTTGAATCTTTACTTTATGGTAATTCAATTACTAAATTACTGACCACGTGAACAGATTCGCCTGGAGGCTGTAGAAATCAGGCGTCCGTTACGTTATTTTGCTGGTTCCATCCCTTATGTTAAGCGCAGAACTGAGACAGCAGTTTCCGCTTTAAGACAGCTTAGTCATGCCACTTAACGGGATGATAATTCGTCACTGTGTGAGATGCAGCCTCACATCCCTTAATTATTTATAGGCTTGGACCCACAGCGACGCAGTAAGTGAATCTAACAAGTAAATGCAGACTGGTTTATTACAAAAATAATTGTTCTATATATACAAACAAATTTGCTTAGATCATAGTAATATACAAAGTTCATTTCTAATAACAGGTGCAATGTATTATATTCAGTAGGTTAATTTACTAGTCTTGCAAAACAATACTCAGCGGTTTTGCTTCCGTGATATGATATGGACTCCATGAACTCGAGCGTCTTTTATGCTGAGCTGCGATTGTAGGCATTTAAACCTTGTCACGGCCTTGCGTAATTGTGTACGCGAAGCCGTGTAAAAATGCTGAGCGGCGACTGCGAGGTGTTTAAACTTGACTGTGAGTAGGTCGCCGCGCTTGCATAATGCAATATTGCGTTTTTGGTGGCTTTTAATTTTTAGAATGTTTCGTAAAATTTAAATGAATAATTATAAATTTATATCTGGTTAATCTGTTAAAGACAAGATTAAACATATTGCCAATTTTAAGCCACAAAAAAGCAAACCGATAAATTATATTGTTTCTTCGAGATTGAGCGTTTTGAGAGGATATTCTTCTGCCTGGGGTTGTGCGGGTGGTGGCTTCCTTCGTGTTATTCGTTGCCGAATGTAGTAGATAGCTCCTAGTAGGGCAGCGGTTCCCAAAAGGCTGCCTGTGACCCCAATAGACAGGTGAGAATGATGTCGGATGGCTTTCCAGGTGAAGTTTTTTATATGCTCCTGGAAATCTAACTGCGATGCTTGTAGGTCTTCGAAGTGGTCTGACTGAGTTAGTACAGGTTCCTCTGCGATTTCTGAAAATGAGTTTGTTGTGATTGGGTTGGTAATATTGATACTGATAGCCTTGGAGTATCCAGCCAGGATCTTGTATTTTCTGTTGTGCCTTGGGGTTAATGTATTCCTCGCAGTTTGGATGATGCAATCCGATGAAATTTGAATGACACCTGTAGTGTTGACGGTGACTTCTTCCCTGTTTCCACTACAAGTGATTGCTATGCGGGTTGGTTTACTGACTACAAATAGCCAGGTGTTTTCCATGTACAATTGTTTCCAAATAATGGACTGGATGCGATGTCTTCGTAGGAGACATTGACTGGTTTCTACTCGGTGATATATATCGTCAATGATGCAGTTTGGGTTGTTTTCAATTCCTTTAACTACCGTTGGACTGCAAACATAGGTAGTGGGAGAAATTTGTAGCTCTTCTTTGAATTCTTCATCTGTTTCGTGGAAGTACATTTGTAGGTTGTAATCCACAGCGAAGATTCCTTTCGGCACATCGATCATCCAGTAGGATCCATTGCTGATTTGGAGAGGAATTGGTGTCACTTTAATTAAGGAGTATTCCGTTTTTTCCACTATGATGAAATACCCTTGGACGTTGATGTAGATGTCGTCATGCCCAATGTCAACCTTTAGAATTGGCGTTGGTAATATCTCCAAATTTGGTGAAAGTTTACTGGTTGCATTAGCGAGGATCTGTTTAATTTGAGCAGGTGTTATTAGCTCGTACAGATTACCTTGCTGAAAGTGAACGTTTAAGATGTGAATATGGTAGTTGCACAGTTCACTAATTACATTTGTGGCGACTTGGTACACACTGATGATGTGAATATTTAGTCGGTTGGAGTCGGTTGCTTTATACCATTTGTCCATGTTGTTAATGGCCCGGATTCCTTGGTTTAATTTTTCTTGGAAATGTTCCAGCTTCTTGTCGATTCGTTCTTCGGTTTCATTAAACCTGGAAAGTGCTGATAGCAAGAATTTGGATTGTTGACTGTCCATTTTTATTAGTTCCTGTTGATTCTTGTCTAGCCTGTCTATATCTTGATAGACTTCATCGTTGACTCCAAAAATTGATGTTAATACTGTGCCAAGGACTCCTCTTTTTTCTCGTCTTGTTATTATTTCTTCCATACCATCTCTAATCCATTCCATTTGCTTTTTCTGTTCCAGAAGATGATGCACCAGTGTCTTGCATAATGTGTCTTCGGACAGTTCTTTTGCAGAGTCGCAGAGATTGTCGAATTTGTCTACCATGTCTGTGACTGTTTCGAAGTCTTCTTCGATCTTCCCCCTCTCGAACTGGATTTCGATCCGGAATGTTCCTCTCTCAATCTTCCCGTGTCCAATGTGTTCTACATAGTACCCGCTGTCTGGTTTTTGGATATTAAATTCTGCTTTACTTAATGTATTGGTGGTAAGAAGGGTAAAGATGAGTAACAGCAGTTTCCATTTGGACGCGACAGATTTCCTTGGTGCTGGGGATGATCGTGTCTGGATAATGTTAGTTGAAATTTTATCTTCTGCCTCTGGTTCCTGCGATTCCTCGGTAGTTGCTGGTAATGGAATGATGCTGCCTATGGATCGTTTTAGCTGATGTCCTCCTGATTTCTGGAGCGTCACTACTCGTACTGATCCATCGGCTGCTGGATGAGTTGCAGTGACTCTTGCTAAAGGCCACTTACTAGGATTGATACTATCTTCTTTGATTAACACTAAATCTCCAACTTTAGTGTTCTCCAATGGTTTCTTCCATTTGTTTCGTTGCTGTAATCCATGAAGGTAGTCCGAGCTCCATGATTTCCAAAAATCTTGCTTGATCTTTTGGATTATCCTCCAACGATTCGATAGATTTGAAGATATTGGAGTGTTGATTGGGTCTGGTGGCGATATGATTTCCCTCCCTATTAGGAAATGGCCTGGCGTCAGAGCAGTTGTGTCCTCAATATCGTTGCCTTGTGGACATAGAGGACGTGAGTTTAGGCAGGCCTCAATTTGGCAGAGAAGAGTTGTTAACTCTTCAAAGGTGAGAGTAGCGTGGCCAATAGTTCTCTTCAGATGATGCTTCATTGATTTTACCCCTGCTTCCCATATCCCTCCGAAGTGAGGGGCTATTGGAGGGATGAAGTGCCATTGGGTACCACCGGTTGCTAAGGTTTCTTGGACAACTGGGCCTTCAATTGTTTGGCGGGTTTCCTTGTCCAACACTTTTCTTGCGCCAACGAAGTTTGTTCCGTTGTCGCTGTATAGGTGTGCACAGCGTCCTCTTCGGGCAGTAAACCTCCTGAAGACTGCTAGGAAGCTGTTGGTTGTCATGTCGCTGACGGCCTCTAGGTGGATTGCCTTGGTTGATAGACAGACAAAAACAGCAATGTACCCTTTGTGCGAAGAATGCCCTCTTCCCTTGGATGTTCGGATCTGTATTGGGCCGGCGTAGTCCACTCCGGAATGGAAGAATGGAGGAGTTGAATTCACTCTGGTTGATGGAAGATTTCCCATCAGTTGCTGTGCTGCCTCTGCTTTGTATCGTAGACATCGGAAACACTTCTGGATGCTGGAGCTGACTGCTTTCTTCGCGTTGATGATCCAATATTTTCTTCGGATATATGAGAGAGTGAGTTGGGTGCCACCGTGCAGCGTGCGTAGATGCGCCTCTTGGATTATTAGTTTGGAAATATGACTGGAGTACGGGAGTATGATTGGGTGTTTTTCATTGAAGGACAAGGTGGAATTTTCTAATCTTCCTCCAACACGGATTATTCCATGCTGATCGATGAAGGGATTGAGGTTGGCAAGCTTGTTACTGGAACTCACATATTTGTTCTGCCGGAGTTGAGATCCTGTTGCCCTCAAAATAGGATCACTTCCTTGGATGACCTTAACGAGTAGGAGGATGGTGTCGTCCATTTCCTTCACTGATAGGCATCCTGATTGAGTGGGAAGTCGCTTACACTTGTTGATGAATCTTCGGCAATGTGACATGACTCGTACCATTCTTGTTAGAGAAGAAAAACGATGAACGACTTCGTTCTCGTCTTGATGAATGGTAGTTTGATGCACAGTGTAACTTCTTGCTTCTTCCTCGGTGGTTGCGGTGTCTGGTTGACACGGCCATGAACTCTTGTTAACTAGCCAGCTCGGTCCGTCCCACCATAGGAGATGATTCTTTAGTTTGTCTGGACTAGTGCCTCGGGAGATGACGTCTGCAGGATTCTCTTCGGATTTGACGTGGTTCCAATGTTGAGCCGGAATTAGATTGTTGATTTCGGCTACTCGATTCGCTACGAACGTCTTCCATCGTACCGGGTCTCCTTTTATCCATCCTAATGTAACCATGGAGTCGGTCCAGGCGAAGATAGACACCTTAGGAAGGTCTAATGCTGCAATTACCCTTTGAAGTAGATTGGAAAGGAGTACTGCTGCGCAGAGTTCCAGTCTTGGTAATGTCGTCTTGGCTCGGGCTGGTGCCACCTTGGATTTGGCTATTAATAAGGATACCTTGACTTGGCCGGATGATGTGGTGACTCTGGTATAAATCGCGGCCCCGAAAGCTCTTTCGGAGGCGTCACAGAATCCATGCAGCTCTACTAGAGATTCCCTTTTTATAAACAACCACCTTGGTAAGGTAATTTCTTCCACTGCCTTGAGTTGAGACCTGAGCGTCTCCCATTTGCCTTGGATATTTTCAGACACTGGGTCATCCCATTTGATATTTTCGAGCCATAGTTCTTGGATGAGTAGCTTGGCAGTGATGATGACGGGTGCTAACCATCCCAATGGGTCGAAAATTTTGGCAACTTCGGATAGTATGGTGCGTTTGGTGGATTCCTGTTGCTTAACGTCTACCTTAAAACAGAAAACATCTTCATATGGAGACCAGTGAATGCCCAAGGACTTTTTTACGCCGTCTTCACTTATTTCGAGGTATGTTTGTTCCTTTAACTCTTCTGGGAGTTCTTGAATGATGGCTGACTCATTACTGCACCATTTATGTAGAGTAAAGTCTCCACGCTTTAGTAAGGAAATGAGCTGACCTTGTTGTTGGATCGCTTCTTCCACAGTGTCGGCCCCAGAAAGCACGTCGTCCACGTAGAAATCTTTCTTCACTGCTTCTGAAGCTAATGGAAATGAGACCTTTTCGTCCTGTGCGAGTTGATGCAAGGTTCGAATGGCAAGATAGGGAGCTGATGCGGTTCCATAAGTGACGGTGCACAGCTTATATTCCCTGATTGGCTGTGATTTGTCGAATCTCCATAGGATTCTTTGGTACTCCTGGTCTTGGTTGTTCATTCTGATTTGTCGGTACATTTTTTCAATGTCTGCAGAAAAAACAATCCTGTGTGTTCTCCATCGAAGTAGAATGTCGACCAGTTCTTGCTGAAGTTTAGGTTCAGCGTACATCATCTCATTTAAGGATTTTCCGTGAGAGGCCTTGCTAGAGGCATCGAAAACGACACGAAGCCTGGTTGATGAACTTGCTTCTCGGATGACGCCATGGTGGGGAATGTAATACTTGCCGTTATTCTCATCTTCCTTTGCCACCTTTTCCATATGTCCTAAATCCAAGTATTCTTGCATGAATTTCTTGTATTGGACTGCTAGATCTTGATCTTGTCCTAATTTCTTCTCCAGATGTATGAATCGTGCCAATGCTGAGGGTTTGGACCTTCCCATGTGTACTGGAGTTTGTTTGAATGGAATCCTTACTACGTATCTTCCATCTACGTCTCGCTGGACTGTGTCTGTGAATTTATTTTCACATACCTGATCATCTGGGGAAAGTTTCCTTTGAGGAGAAGCCTCTTCAATGTTCCAGAATTTCTGCAACTGCTCATCCTCTTCAATTTTGGCAACCATGGTGTTGACCTTAAGGCTGGTGGGAGGTCGTCTTCCCATGGTTCCTGATAAGATCCATCCCAATTCGGTATTCTGTCCTAGGATGCCATCTTTGGATTTCTTGATTCCTTCGAGAATTATTTGGGAATATTCTTCAGCGCCTAGAAGTATATCTATGGGGCCAGGTCGGTTGAAGGTTGGATCGGCGATGAAGACATGTTTCCAGGCATCCATTTTTATGTTCGGAATGGGTGATGAAGGCATGGTTTTTGTAAGTTTGGGCAGTACCAGTAAAGTAACAGGTAAGGAAAATTTACTTGGAAATCTTGGCGTAATCAAACCTGTGATTTTCCATTTTGCGACTTTTGTTTCGCTGTTCCCAATTCCGGAGATTTCTGCTCGAACCTTGGTCCTGGGTAACGCTAATAATTCGGCTGCGGCTTCGGTGATGAAGGAACCTTGAGACCCTGGATCTATCAAGACCCTCAAGAGATGAGTCATCCCGGATGCTGCCTTAACTTGAACCGTTGCTGTGGCCAGTAGCACTTGGCTCTTCTTTGCGCCTAGGTTGGCGGCAATGATTGTGGGTTTTGGCTTCTTCTCTGGAGCGTTGGAGGTCTGCATGGCTGCTGCGTGAGAAAACGTCTTCATCTTCGGAGCAGGTATCGGCTTTGATGGCGGCTGTGCCTTGTGAAGCAGAGTATGGTGTGGAAAGCGGCAGATTTTGCAGTTATAATACGAACGACATTGTATATTAGAATCGTGTCGCAAACATCGAAAGCACAATCGGTAGGTTCTTACCACTTCTTGCTTTTCGTGGGTGGAGAGCCTCTGGAATTGACCACAGTTATCGATGTAATGGTCCCCATTGCACATCTTGCAGTTGAGATATCCGGCAGCGTAATTTTTCTGTGGCTTGTCCTGAGTTGGTTTTAGAGCTCCATCAATGGATTCCAAGGATTGGAACCGCATTTGTAAGAAGGCCATTAGAGTTTGGTGATCCTGAACTTCATTTGGGCACTGAAGCGATTGCTCATATAATTTGTTAGTTTCAGGATCCCATTTTCGAGTAATAACTCGGTTAATCCACGGACCCCAGCTGTCGGTGGAAATGCCCAAATTTTTGATTGCTTCCACACATTCCTTAGTGGAGTCATGCAATCTTTTCAACCCTTGGGCTGATTCCTTGGAGAGGACCGGCTGATCGAAGATGGTGTCTAGCAATTTGGTTAGAATAAGGCGATTATTTTGATACCTTTGTTGCAGCAAATTCCAAGCGGTGTTGTAGTTGGCTTGAGTCACTGCGAGATGCTGGATTAGTCGGCTGGGCTCTCCCTTGACATGCGTTTTTAAATACTGCATTTTGATGACATCATCCATGTTTTGGTTGTCATCTACTAATTTGGTGAATAGGTCCTTAAAAGTGGCCCATTCCTCATAATTTCCCTCGTATATGGGGATTTTAACTTGAGGAAGCGAGATGGCTGATGCTTGCTCGTTCCTTGTTGGTGCTTGTAACAAATTAATTAAATTTCGGTACCTGTCTTTCAACGTAGTAAATTCAGGACTGAAGTGCGTCTGGTTTGAATCCATCTCGTTAGACATGACTTCTTCGTCCATCTCGATCACCCGGTCCCATTCTTCCTTTAATTCCCTCTTTGTGATGGCGGGCCTTCCGAGTGCTTGTTCCAGTTCGGCGTCGTCCAAAGATTGCTTAAAATTCTGCATCCGAATCTGCAGTTTTCGGATACGAACCTTTTGCTCGGGATTTACAACTGTTTCCTCTCGCCTCCTAGTTTCAGAGGGGTCGGGATTTTCAGTTGCCTTTAAACAGCTCTGCAAATAACCTTTTGCTTCGCAGTAGATGGCTTTAATTTGTTCGTAATACCCTGTGGTAAAATAATTATGTGTAGGAATACTTAGCTGCACCATTTTGGCGTGATTTTTGGTCACGGCGTTCCAAGTTTCGTCCAGCGTCTTGTTTCGGCTGGCGATGTAAGCTTCTGTTTTTCGGCTGGCAGGGTCCTTTTTGCTGTTGGAAAATACCTGCGTGATCTTCTGGCCGAGTTCTTCTTGGGCGACAGCTAGCTGATTGAATTCCTCCATATTGTTTGCCATTTTCGGGGAACCGGGTGGGTTGGTAGATGTTGTTTTCTTCTCGGGATGTACCTCTTCTTAGTTGTAGACAGATCCGGCTCGAAGGACCATGAACAGATTCGCCTGGAGGCTGTAGAAATCAGGCGTCCGTTACGTTATTTTGCTGGTTCCATCCCTTATGTTAAGCGCAGAACTGAGACAGCAGTTTCCGCTTTAAGACAGCTTAGTCATGCCACTTAACGGGATGATAATTCGTCACTGTGTGAGATGCAGCCTCACATCCCTTAATTATTTATAGGCTTGGACCCACAGCGACGCAGTAAGTGAATCTAACAAGTAAATGCAGACTGGTTTATTACAAAAATAATTGTTCTATATATACAAACAAATTTGCTTAGATCATAGTAATATACAAAGTTCATTTCTAATAACAGGTGCAATGTATTATATTCAGTAGGTTAATTTACTAGTCTTGCAAAACAATACTCAGCGGTTTTGCTTCCGTGATATGATATGGACTCCATGAACTCGAGCGTCTTTTATGCTGAGCTGCGATTGTAGGCATTTAAACCTTGTCACGGCCTTGCGTAATTGTGTACGCGAAGCCGTGTAAAAATGCTGAGCGGCGACTGCGAGGTGTTTAAACTTGACTGTGAGTAGGTCGCCGCGCTTGCATAATGCAATATTGCGTTTTTGGTGGCTTTTAATTTTTAGAATGTTTCGTAAAATTTAAATGAATAATTATAAATTTATATCTGGTTAATCTGTTAAAGACAAGATTAAACACCACGATTGGGTATTAAATTTGCACAACGCAAAAAATAAGATAATGTTTTATTAAGTTACATGTTAAAGTAATCGCAATAGGGTATTTCGGAAACAATGTAAGTATAATTTATAATATAATATATTTTTGTGTGCAACATTTGCAATTCCAGCGACGTGTGCACGAGCAACGGGATAATATTTGGTGCAGACGAGTATATATTAGATGGGATGTGCATAAATTTGTTTTGTTTTATGTAGCAGTGCATCTTGCTAATAAAATTATTGTGTAAGGAGCGAAAAATATGTCTGCGGTAAGTACTATAATATAATTATACTACATAATACAATACGGCAAACATATTATGTATGTATTCTATAATGTAGTATGCTTTTCTATAATAATTTACAACTATCTTAATCAGATGATATTGGTACATGGTAATTACATATTATTTTTAATTTGCTTGTTTCAAACAATACACTAGCACACAGCTATATCAATACTACTCAATATAAATAAACGACAACAATTAATATTGAAAGTAATTGAAAAAGTAATTTATGCAGTGCAACTACAATTACAAAATAATTGAAAATTAAATTACAGTCATTTGTGTAATTGGAATCTCTGGTGTTTAAATTACTTCATAATTGGTATTTAGTAATTAATTACTTTTTAAAAGTAATTTGGCCAGCTCTGAAATATAGTATGTTCAATTTAAATGTAGCATTAAAAATGCCACATTCTTGGTGTTCCTATAAAGAAGGGTTTGGTAGGTGGTATATTCATGTTAAAGGTGCGGCTATTAATGCTTTACTAACTGTTTTATATTATGATATACCATTGTAGTTAAGCAACTCACGCAGACATCGGTTTTATTTAACTATCGCCTGAAGAGTAGGCTCAAGAAAGCAATCGATATGTAAATGTACTCCAACTAAATCACACTAAATAACCAATGAACTGTAAAATTACTACTTGCCGATATATAAAAAAATCCATACGATTATGCAGGGCTTGTAGAAAACAGCGCCAATTCTTTTTTTTTATATAGATTAATATTTTAAGAATTTTGTCCTTTTTCTTTATCACGTTTCGGAACCATTGTGTTTTATTTGCAGTGTTTCTTCTGCTTTAACATTTACCTATTGTTCCGATGGCGGCTTGCTCAATGTTTTGTCTTAGCTTTCCCAGTTCTGTAGTAGGAGTCTTTTCAGTGATGGAAGCTTCTGTGTCTGATTGGTAGAGCTACTCTGTTGAGTGGTTCCAGAATGATTTTATACTGAATTTTTCCTTTCTAATTTAAAGGCAATTCAGATTTTTACTATTACAGTAGATTTATACACATCACATTAATTTAAAGTAAATGGTGTTTAGAAAACAGTTAAGAGTGACAACCGACTTCCGGGATTGGACCGTGTCATGATTGAGTGAAGAACTCAACGTTTCGCCCACTTTCGTAAGGGGCTTCATCAGGAGGAAAAAAGGCAAAACAGCACGATAACTTAACATGTTAACCACGCCAGAGGCGAAACTCTTTGTAAGGAAAGGGACAGAAGAGCACGGTAACACAACGTGTGAACCACGTCAGAGGCGAAACTCGACTGACTATCGAAAGAAGATTGCGATACTGGTCATAAGATCCTTTTTGATGAAACTTCCATCATCTGCAAATCCCCATTTTTCTTTAGCAGAAAGATTCGCGAAGCCATTGAGATTTGCAAACACCCTAATAATCTCAATCGGGACGACGGCTTTCCCCTCCCTTCTATGTGGAAAGTGCTAATTCCTAAGCCCCGCCCTCCGCCACTGAACCGCGACGGCATTTGCTGAATCGCGACGGCACTTGCCTATAAATTCTCGCATTTCTTCTTCCGATAGTCAGTCGAGTTTCGCCTCTGACGTGGTTCACACGTTGAGTTACCGTGTTCTTCTGTCCCTTCCCTTGCAAAGAGTTTCGCCTCTGGCGTGGTTAACACGTTGAGTTACCGTGCTCTTTTGCCTTTTTTCCTCCTGATGAAGCCCCTTACGAAAGTGGGCGAAACATTGAGTTTTTCGATCTCAATCATGATACGGTCCAATCCCGGAAGTCGTTTGTTACTTAATGGCAATGGCCGTGAAAGCCTCAAAAATCAACAGTTAAGAGTGGTTTGACTAAAATGTTTACTTTGCCAGCATGTAAAACAGTAGAAGTTAGGTGGCTGACTTCAAATATTTTGAACTTACGAAGAAGAAACACGACTGACTCAAAGGGATACGATCCAGTTAATGCCTTTCTTAAATTAAACAAGGTTGAACTTATAGGGCGCCAAGATCAAGGTTGATCGCACTAAAAGCTTCACATTAGTTTGTTCCAGAATAGTAGTGCACACAAAATTAAGACAACAACTTACCAGTCAGTGGAAGGCTTTTGCAACTACGATACTAATTAGAGGTAAAATATTTGGGAATCACTTAAAGTACAAATGCTTTAATGTATTTTTATTAGAATTAGCATCGCTATTTATAATAAATCGGTAGTTTTCCAATAATAATTATGAATAAATCCTAAATATCAAAGACACGACAAATTGCACAAATGTAAATAATATACAATTAAAAACAAATTACCGATGCATGTAAAATGGTTCAGCATTCACCTAAGTTCAATGTTGTCCCATCATATTTTAGAAATGTTAAATATTGACAAATTTAACTAAATAAAATCATGTTATATGTTCTTTGATTGTAGCATCATCTGTGGTGCACAACTCTGCTTTGGGAATAGGCAACTGCCGATACTCCAAACATAAATTTTGTTTAGGGAAAGCAGAGCCTTAAGGTAATTACTCAGTTTATTATATTTCACCTAAAAACTTTAGAGCGGCAAAGAGAACAACAACGCAAAGAAACTACAAATTATTACATTTAAATTTCTAGTTTGAAGTAATTATATGTAAAAAAATTAATCTATCTCGGAAAATGTTCAAAATGTCCACCATTATTATTTTTACACAAGCGGCATCTTTTAACAATAGAATTTACAGCTTTCCGTATTTTCCTACCATCTAAATTGCGAAAGGCATTTACCACAGCATCACGTATGTCTTCTTGGTGACCAAAGGATCGGCCCGCTCCTACCTATCCAAGAATTTGGAAATAGTTGATTTAGGTGCTCTCCTACTTGGAGTTGGTTGTGCTGCGGATCACCCTCATGTTGAAACCAGAGTAAATTACGTTGTTTCTAAATCTAAGCCATCTAACATATCTTGAAATTCATTTTGTAGAAAATGAAGATAACGCTGTAAAATTTTCGTCGTAAATGAAAGGTCCAAGAATTCGCGATCCAATAATTCCGCACCAAACATTAAATCCAAATTTTCTTTGGGACCTTCTTTCACGAAATCTTCTAGGATTTTCCTGCATCCACAAATGTTCATTGAACATACCGCAATTGGTAAATTTGGTTTTATCAGTCAATAAAATTTGATTTAGAAACTCTGGATTCTATTGAATCATATTATAATGTACCAATTACTGAAGGCAATTCTTGAAGTATGGTTTCCTGGATGCAGGTCTGTCCTACTGATGAGTGATATGGGCAAATGTATGTTTCTCAAAATTCTCATGACTGTTCTTTGCGACACACCAACTTCAGTTGCAAAAGGAACCAAACTGCCTCAGATTTCGGTATAAATTGTTGAACGTCGGTAGAGATGATTGACGTCGATTTTCATAAAATTGTTGGTACCGTTCGGCAGCAAGAACACTATTTTTATTACAAACAATAAAACATTCGACCATATTAAGTTTTTCGCGCTTAGAAAACATCTTTAATTTAAATTGTAGAAGTTACAGAACTAAAATTTCAACTAAAACAGTGAGCAGCAGTATTTTGTTTGTGTATTGTTTTCCATGGCATGATACGATCTATGTGCTTTTAATAGTGTATTGAATATGATTATTAATTTAATTTTCATACTTAGTTAATTTTCGAAGATGGCCTTTAAATACAGTACATAATTTTGATTTTCCCTGTATATCAGCCAATGTTTTAAAAATATTGTACTTGATTATGAATCTACAAGTCATGCAGAGCTTTTTATCAAGAATTTTTTTTTGTGAAATGTAAGATAAACTTTTTCACCATTTGCATAAAACTTTTTGGGACACACTGTATGTTAAATGTGCCAGAGTTACAGTAAGTAGTACCTATCTCACTAGATATTGTTTTCCATGACAAACTGTGTTTATTTACCTCTCAATAATACGAAAATTATTGCATCGCGTTTATTTATCAAAGTATATAGCCAACCTTATATAGCTATAAAGAGAAAATGTGTCGTTTTTAAAAAAGTCAAAGGGAACTATGACTGCCATTTAAAAAAATTAAAGTTTGTAACAATATATATATTTGGGTTAATTATGTACAACGTATTAAATTATACAATAATTATACAACTCTATGTTGCATCCCCACTCCCTACCTCCATTCCTCTCGGTTGTACGCTACATCTTCTTCTAGATCTCTTTCGCTCATCATCCTCCTTATCCCTTCATTCCAGGATAGTCGCGGACGTCCCTTTCTTCTTCTACCTGGTGGTGTCCATAAGAACAGTTGTTTTGGCCATCTCCCTTCATCCATACGTAATGCGTGGCCACACCATTTTAGGCCCTTTCTTTCAATTCTGTCAATAACCGTATCATTTGCTTTCATTCTGTTTCTTATTTCTACGTTCCTAATTCGTTCTAGTCTCGATACTCTGGCACTTCGTCTGAGTAGTCCATCTCAACTGCTAATAACCTCTTTTTATCATCTTTTCTTATTGTCCAAGTCTCGCATGCATAACAGACTATTGCCTCCACCATTGTTTTCCCTATCAATTTCTTATTCGCTATCGTTATGTTCTTGTCCCATCATAATGAGTTTAGAGCGCCAATGACCTTTCTTGAATTTTAAATTCTTTGTTTTATTTCTCGTTTACCCAATCCCTCCTTGTCAATCATGCATCCCAGATATTTAAAATTATCCACCTGTTTACGGTCATGTCTTCATTCAGCAGCACTTCAAATTTAGCATCTGAGTTGATTACCAGGTATTCGGTTTTCTGAATACTAATCTGGAGACCCCACTTTTCATATTCATCGTATAATCTCTTCAGCATGAATACTAAGTCGTATGGATCTTGCGCGAATACAACTTGATCATCCGCAAAATTGAGGGTAAACAAATACTGATCATTAATTGGTATGCCCATTCCTCTACAGTTCCGGTTCCACTTTCTCAAGGCTACTTCGATGTAAATGTTAAATAATAGTGGGGACAAACTACAGCCTTCTCGGAGTCCCTTAGTTGTAATAATTCCCTGTGATAGTTGGTGATTTTGTTTAACAATGAAGATGTTGTTTGCATATAGTTCTTGTATTATCTGTAGTAAGTGAGTATTTGTTCCTATGACTTCCAGTGCCTCCCATAACTTGTTCCTGGGTACATTATCATAAGCTTTTTGTAAGTCAGTGAACGCTAAATGTACTTCATCATGTCTTGCAATTTTCTTTTCTAGAAGCTGTTGGATTGTGTACAGATTATCCACACAAGAACGACCGGGAGTGAACCCACTCTGATCTTCGCCTATAACATGCCCAACTTCGTCCCTAAGACGTTTTTGTAATAGTTTACTGAATAATCTGCTTAGGGTACTATTTATGCTGAGATCTCTGTAATTATTCGGGTCTCTTTTGTCTCCCTTTTTATGGATAGAGATTACTAAGGATGTTTTCCATTCTGTTGGGATTAACCGTTGTTGTAAGCAGTTATTCATTAATGCTCTTATTCTTTCTGCTAATATGTCTCCTCCATATTTAACTAGTTCCACTGCAATGTTACCTGGGCCAGCAGATCTTCAGTTTTTCATTTCTGTAATACCCTTCGTTATCTCTTCTGTTGTAAACATTGGCATTTCTTCTGTCACATCCTCTCCTAGTCTGTTTTCCATAAATTCTACTCTGTTCTCTGTTAGGAGTGACTCATAGTGCCTTTTCATTCATCCACACTTATGAAAGAATAAGGGCATTTGCTATCATTATTTTTCATATTTTTAACGGTTCTCCACACTTCAGAAGATTGTGCTCCCCCTATGTAGCTGTTGATTTGGCTACACTTCATTTCCCAAAATTGATTTTTTTCCTTTTTTATTGCCTTACGAAGTTTCCTATTTTTCCTTTGATACTCTTCTTTCTTATCAGCAGTTCTGTTAGCTAGGTAATTCTTATAGGATTGATTTTTTTTCTGTAATAAGATCATCAATTTCCTCTGTAAGCCAGGGAGGTTTAGCTTTCCTTCGTTTTGTTTTAATTTGACCCAGTGTTTCTGCAGCTATCTTATGTATTGCTGAGGTGATTATTTGATGTTCGTCTTCTACGTTATTTGTTTGTTGTATAGATTCAATTTCTGCTTGAAGTCGTCTTTTGTATAATTCCCTTACACTCTGCTGTTGTAGCAAATATAGCTTATATCGTGTATTACCAGATTTAGTTAGTTTATCTTCATTTGGGTTGTCCTTTTTACAGTTTTTTGTAATATTCGTATAAGGGTAGACTATTTTTGCAATAACTAGATGGTGATCGCTATCTCAGCTTGCTCCTCTCATTACACGGCAGTCATGTACCTTAGTCATTGATTTTTGTTTTAATATGATGTAGTCGACAATCGACTTTTGTCCCATTGACGGCTTTTCCCGTGTATATCGATGTTTATCTTTATGTTTGAAGAAAGTATTCGTTATCTTTAGTCGATATTGATGGCACAGTTCTAATAGTCTTTCTTCATTATCATTATCTACAGTGTGTTTCACTTTACATGGAAGCACCCCTGTATTTTCTTTGTTTTTGTATGAATCGATTTGAATTTTTTACCTTTTGTACAACTCACCAAGAAGCATCTATTCATGTTTTTGAGCGCAAATGGCGTTATTAGCCTGGCCTACTACGATCAAGAACATGGGTCGCATTGTCAATATTTTGCATCGCGTTAGAGTTACAGGAAAAATTTATTAAGAAAAGTTGTTTAGAATCAAAAGAATACCCCAGATACCGATTTTCGTTTAATAATTCGAATTTTTAATTTTTATCCGTAAATTTGTCAAAGTCCCAAATTTCAACTTTTAATTTGGTATCAAATGGTGCCATGGAGAAACAACATTTTTATTATTTTTAGAAACGTCATTAGCTAAATGGCTGAATTACGTTGAACTGTTGTTGAGAAAGTAGAAATAATTAGAATTACTTGTGAAAATGCAAGATCCAATAGAGAAGTAGCTAGAATATTTAATGAATGGCATCCAGGGCACGCACCTATTTATCCTGGAACTGTTTAAAAAATTAATCAAGTTTTTAATTTAACTGGAAATGTTGTTAAGCCCATACCAAGAAGAATAGTGAGAGAAGCATTCATTGGAGAAATGATTTTGGCGGCTTATGACGCTAATCCTCGTACTAGTATTAAGAGATATGGCATTAAATGTAACTATTGCACCATCGAAAATTGGGCGCTGCTTGCATCGTCAGAAACTAAATGCCAGGATAAATAGGTGCACGCCCTGGATGCCTTCCATTAAATATTCTAGCTACTTCTCTATTGGATCTTGCATTTTCACAAGTAATTCTAATTATTTCTACTTTCTCAGCAACAGTTAAACGTAATTTAGCCATTATTAAAAGCTAATGACGTTTGCACAATAATAAAAATGTTGTTTTTTCATGGCACCATTTGATACCAAATTAAAAGTTGAAATTTGGCACTTCGACAAATTTATGGATAAAAATTAAAAATTCGAATTATTAAATGAAAATCGGTATCTGGGGTATCCTTTTGATTCTAAACAACTTTTCTTAATAACTTTTTGCTGTAACTCTAACGCGATGAAAAATATTGACAATGCGACCCATGTTCTTGATCGTAGTAGGCCAGGCTAATAACGTCATTTGCGCTCAAGGACATGAATAGATGCCTCTTGGTGAGTTGTACAACTGGTGAAATATTCAAATCGATTCATACAAAAACAAAGAAAATACAGGGGTGCTTCCATGTAAAGTGAAACACACTGTATGTATTCTGCAAATTGTCCTACTGCTTCGTTATTTTTTACACTTTGCACCTTAGCAATTAGATCACCCGCAATGATTATTTCTTGGTGTGGTTTTATATTACTAATTAATGTTGCGTATAGATCTTCATAAAATGTATCTTTTATCTGTTTATCAGAGCTGTCTGTTGGACTATAAACTCCTATAATTACATTTTCCAATCCATGTATTCTGATTTTAATGGTTACGATTCTTTCCGATACGCAGTTATAATCTTCTATGTGTCTTCAGTTATTCATTTATGAGTAGGTAGTGATACCCCGGCTTGGGCTCTTTTTGATTTCTCTACTCCTGACCAAAAATGAATATAGCCATTCACACTTTCTACTCCATTGCCTTTCCGTTTCGTCTCCGTTAGTGCCAAAATGTCTAACTTATATTCTTGTGCTTGGTTCAGAATTTCGGGCACTTTACCTGTAAGTGAGCATACATTCCAGGTGCCTACTTTCATTGTCCTTTTTTCATCGCCAAACGTCGTCGTAATTTGTTGCAGTCCGGGTTCCGAGGCTTGGTATTTGGTGTTTTAGCATTTTACGTTTTTTGCGCCAAACGAGAAGCTAGCCCATCGACAACCCCCAACCTGGAGGACCAGCATTTTCTGTCGGGGTTTTTCCCCTTAGCCGAAATGTTCCGGTTTTGAGGCGCCAGAAATTCGCCTGTCGCCCTTTCTCGTTTGCTACAGTCTATAACGACTACAGTCAGGTGGTACGACGAGAACGTGAGAATAGGACTATGCTGGCAGAGCTGCTAAGAAGATATGCAGAGGCATTTCTCGATATTTCTCGGAGATGCTGATTCAGCTTCAGTATCCCTTCGAGACCATACCAGCTTAACCACCCAAAGTTTGTAACAAGAGATCAATAAAAACCAATTAGGCTAGGCTGTTTAATGTGTTATACGTTTGGCAGTACTGAAGTGTATTGTCAGCTTATGTCAAATTCGAGATTTGCAGGTTAAGTTTTACGTCAGCCTGTGTCAAACAACAAACAAACACTCTCCTATTCAAAAACTGTAAAACTGAGAAGGAAATTAGTATGTTCATCATGTTAAGCATTAAAATGTCTAAAACTTTTATTCCTGTCATGTTGATGAATTCTAAATAATAATGATTCTATAACATTTAAAAGAAAAATCATTAAATGTATTTTTGGCTCATATCTAGTAAACTGTGGGTTTTTTTCAAAAATCAAAAGGATATCATCTTGCATAAGCTCTATGTCTTATGGTTTCGGAGATGACAATGCTTAAAAAGGAAAAAAAAATAACCCTGTAATATGGAAAACCAAAAAAATTAGACCCAAGTGCTTAAAGAGGATGTCGCAATGCTGAATTCAAATGCATTCAGAAAGTGGATGGTAGCTTTACTACATTAATAGAAGTAGCTCTAGATATAGAAATTATTTATCATATCCAGTCTGTAAGCCTATCATCATAAACGGTAGGAAAGAGGAATTAATGCAAATAGACTCAAAAATCTTGAATGTGGATAGAGAGCAATGCTGGTGTAGATAGCGTTGAAACTTAAGAATAAGCAATTTTGTTGTAATTAAAAATGTAGGAAGTGAAAGTTCTGGTTTTGAAAGTTGTGGATGATTGAAGTCCTTTTATGTTTCGCTAGCTTCCTTAAAAAATTTTGTTTGAATTAAATTATGGGACAAATGACAAAGCCAGATGACTTATTTTTTTAAGACGTTATTAATGGCGTACGTTACATAATCAAATGCCTTAGGTACAGTTATTATAGTATCAAAGATGCTCTTTATTAGTATGTATTAAGTTTTAGTCATCATGAAATGTTAGTACGTGTGCTGCCATCTGCTGATAATATCTATAACGAGCAAGTCTGCTAATTTTATCTTCTGTTTTACCGGCTGGCGTTGAGCTTTGCTATTTGTTTCACAATGGAGATTCAGATTATGGAGAATGATTTGAAAGTTGATGTAATGCTAGGTGGTTCTTTTGATATTTGAAGAATATACGTAGTAACGCTTAGTTTACTCCCTAATAAAGGTAATTCGGCAAGGCTGGTTTGATGTAGGAAAGTAATGTGAATAGTGGTAAGTACATACATTATAAATCTGTTTTAATTATTGTATAATGTTGATCACAATTTCCAGATCCAAGCACCGTTTGTAAAAGTACTACAAAAATGAGTTTTAAAAAGGGAAAACTGCAGAATCCGAGGCCGATTCCGCTCCCATTGTTAATATTAATTGTTATCCATGTTTCTCTGTTAACCATAACTAAATTTATGCGGAAAGCAAATAAAAGTAGGGGAATTGGCACTGAATTCTGTAGTTTAGCCTATTTGCGTGTGCAAACTAAGAAAAAAAGATGTATGTGTTTTTGGGTACGTAGTGTACACCATCGTAGATCATACAGCACACGAGCTCAAAGCTTGAAGGATTTGTTAATGCGTTAATGGAATCGACACTAGCAGAAGCTGGTATAACAGTTGGATTACGAGGTGGAAAATTTAGTGTAGGTAATCATTGTGCAAATTTTCTTAAATTATCCATATTCGTACATAAAAGCGGCCTACGTTCATCAGGTTGCAGAAAATAATGGAAATTAAAGTGTATGCTATTGACTACATTTACACGGTCCGCTAACACCGGTGTTACAACATCGGTTGTTGTTAACACCGGTGTAAATTGTAGTGTAAGTGGGGTTTAACGCCGGTTTTACTAGAACCGGTTTAATAACGCTACACCACTTCGCCAAGAGGCGTGACGTTAGTAAGCGGGTGTAA
Source organism: Agriotes lineatus (assembly GCA_940337035.1). Classification (NCBI taxonomy): domain Eukaryota; kingdom Metazoa; phylum Arthropoda; class Insecta; order Coleoptera; family Elateridae; genus Agriotes; species Agriotes lineatus. The sequence goes on from CALNHX010005162.1 coordinate 46,092, forward strand.
ATGGTTTTGAAACAGGACTATCAACATAATTGTAAAGACGGTTGGTGGTTCAGAGTCGCAGTTGTCAACCACACCAACGTCACTCCGTTGAATTGTATCAGCTGTGTTATTAATCTTGTAGGTTATAGCGGTTATGTTTATAATTTTATAATAACAGACAGCATCTGACAGAGTTACAGATGGAAAATCTCGCAGCAGTTGGTCACACTGCTGCGAGGTTTTAGATAACACCACGCTGATACCGACGTACACTTTAACGCCTGTACAACACCCCTTGTGTAAACGCACGTTTTACACGAATTGTAATAACAACGGTTTAAATAACACCAGCGCTAAATTACCGTGTAAATGTAGTCATAGTTCAACATTTCAGATTTAACGGAATTTATGTAACGATGAGATCAATATTGCTATGTGATTTTTTCAAAAGTAGTTACATAGGTTGCATAAGTTTTCAAATAATCAAAACATTGGATCATCCTGGAGACACAACACTAATAGTAATTTGTAATGTGTGCAGGTATATAAATATATCTCGTTTAAGACCATTTTGATGGGAGTTACGATGTCAATAATTTTTTAAATGTGCACCTTTTGGTTTTTATATATTTTTCAAGAAACAAAATATTTATACAGTGTACAATGTGTTCTACAAAAAGGGCACTAAACGATAGCGACTTCAATTGTGATTTAACCATCAATAAACTAACATGTGAGCAAACGAAAATGAAATCAAGCTTGGCTTGAATTGAAATGTATGTTTATTAATTCACATTATGTTGATTTTCTACACTTAAATACGCATACATAACCTAAACCATTGCATAACTTTCACCAGTTTTATTAAAAGGCCGCCGAAACGACTTTTTAAAAAACGTTTATTTTTATTTTACAATGAAATATAACATTGGAAGCACACAGCTAGCCGCCGGACAATTTCTTACATCTAGCTATGATACAAACACAATGGAACTTATCGACTGACTGGAGCTTAACTTAGAGGTGCAAGCTACTTGTATATATACTATGCCTAATCAGCTAAGATAAGCGTTATCTCTAAAAGGGAGCGTGAGACAGGAAGCCACGTGCGTTCAAGGTTGCAGACTTGCAGTTCATATAAAGAAGCTATTATTGTTCAAGGTTGCAAGCTTGCAGTTTTACACAGGGGGCCTATTGTCTATTCATAATATAACTCGTCCGCCGATAAAATGTTCAATAGCGGTATTCAAATATGCCTCTATTGAACTTACAAAAAAAGAAAAGAAAATTAAACTTATGCATTTACGTTATCTGGTTCAAAATCTTTATTTAGAAATCTAATAAGTTTAATCTTCATTGTGTTTCTATTATAATTAGAGTCCGTCAAATGCCATTTTGCCATGTTTCTTACTGTAGGCCTCTTTAGGGCCAGATTTCGTATTTAGTGGTTTCACGTAGTAAGGAGTGGAATGAACCACATTTGTTGGTGCCATAAATGCTATAAAATGTCTCTTTTTGTGATAAATCCTATATTTTGAATAAATGCCATATTTTAATGCAATATTGCAATCAAAATCAATATTATGTGGCTAATTCACAACAAAAGGGCTTACAAATTTCAAAATAAACATGCAGAAGTTTTGGTGAGTGCCAGGTACTAAGGTCAATGACCCGGGGCGAGGGTGACCGCTCATTGTGCGCCTCAACGCTCAGGTAAGTATCCCGTTACGTCCACTCATTAACAACAACCCCGCGCTCCCTCCCTTCCTTTCAATGCACCTCAGATACCTACGTTCCACTCATTTACCTTGTGTCCATAATTTTTATCAGATCACTTTGTCTTTTATATTTGTGTTGTAGGATTTTTAATATTACTGGTAAAATTTTTTCTAAAATTTAAACTTTTTTAAATAAATACTTACCATTTTTTATGCTTTATTTTGAAATAAATGTCATTTTATATGCCATATTTTGAAAAATTAAATGCCATTTTGCTATGCTATATTTTGAAAAAATAAGGAAATATCTTGACGGACTCTAATTATAATACAAATACAATATAAAAATTATTAACATAAGAATAGTACACAGAGTAAATATAATTGCAGACACACTTAAATTATCAGATTTAATATAATTAACAGGTTTTAACAAATTTTCATATTTATTAAGCTTAATTCGGTCCTCAACCAATTTCTGGGTGTCAACTGGTATCAAGTCAATCTTCGAGACATTTATGAATTCGATTCAGGAATTATTAAGCGGTCAATGTTTGAAACTTTTAAATTAGCAATTTTATTTAAGGTTCTTTTATACTGAATAATAAAATAGCAATACGATTTTCATTAAATTGTTTCTAAGTGTATCATAACGAATAAAATAGGAATATCATATATATTTCTAATAAGCGTCTATTTGCTTTATTTAAGAACTGCATTGCCTAAATTTAAAGAATATAGTTCTGGATTACATTTTAAAATATTTACAATATTATATCGCCGTGTATGATTGAATATTTAATCAAGATACAGACGATGAAGGTAATAAGTCTGAATAGGGTAGTAATTCATTAGCATGGCGTCTAATGTTGGACGATCCATTATGCGGTGTTAACTCGTATATGTCATGTTCTAGAATTTGGGATATTGTATATGGTCCTATAAATTTTGGTTCATCTTTACTTCTGGAATTTGTTTTAACAAATACTTTTTCATGAAATGTTTTATTTTTTCGGGTTGGGTTTAATTTTAAATTTCGTTTTTCTTTACTATCAATTTGCTTGCCTTGCAATATTTCGTAAATTTTTTTCATGCGGATTTTGTGACCAGATAAATAATCATGATAGTAGGTTTTTGTATAGTCTAAATCGAACTGATTTCTACATTCAGTATGACCAAATACAATCTCAAAAGGGGTTAAATTGAGATTAGAGTGTATCGTATGTATGCAAGAATACAATATTGAATTTTGTTTTGTTCAGGTACATCCGTCAATAGTCGATAGTGTTCAATTATTGTCGAATGTAGTCGTTCAATTGGGGAGTTAGATTGATGGTGATGTGGGGTTGTCGTATGCAACTGGATTTTATGTAAAGCTATGAAGTCTTTAAAAATATTTTTGTTAAATTCTCCATCAGCTATAATGATATTTGGCGTAGTAAAAGTACACATATAATTAAGTAGTTGTTCAATGACGTCTGTTAATTTTCGAGATTTAATATAGTATGCTTGGGCGAATTTGGAAAATGAATCTATTATTGTTAAATAGCTTCTCTTACCTATCTGAAAAATATCCAAGTGTATAGTATGAAATGGTTGGTTTTGTGTAGGAGTAAGCTGTAGAGGCTGTTTAATTGGGTTTCTATTGTACTTTTGCGCTTTACAAATATGACAATTATTAATATAGTCAGTGACATCTTTATTAATTGATTTCCAATAATATTTTCTTTTTATATGTTCAATTGTTTCATTGATACCACGGTGATTGGTTTTGCCTAGATGGTAATTTTGGATTTGATATTGACGATCTTGTGGATTTAGAACGTAAGTCACTTGTGACATACATCGATGAAATTTGGGTGTGTTATCGTTAATTATGTTTTGCAGAAAATTTGAAAAATCTAAACAAAGTTCGTCGTTAGGAAAATAACAATGGTAATGTGTTCTAGGTTCACAATGTTCAATTAATAGCCTGTTGAATACGTCAATTTTATTTGTATTATTTAGGGATACAGAATAATGTGTAATTCCGTCGTATTTAGTGATTCCGATATCTCGTGGTAGTTGAGAAATTACAAATTCAATTTGATTTTTAAATTGTTGTAGAGGTTTTTCGGCAATATCGATCACGGGGGTAGACGATTGTTGCGAATGTATTGTTTCGACATAGGATTTATTATCGTCGTTATTTGGTGGTCTTATTTGAATGTCGGATATAACTTTTACTTTAGGCGTTTTTGATTTTGGTGATCCGATGGTCGGTACTGAAAAAAAGTCTTGTATGTCGGGGGTGCTTGCTCTACTTGCCATTAAGCTTTCGTTACCTTGTATTGGTATTGGTGTATGAAGTCTATCGGGTGTTTCTAAAGTCATGGGGTGAATTTGAACACGTGATAGAGCGTCGGCAACTTTATTTAATTTGCCTGGTAGATAGTTTATGGTGAAATCGTATTCTTCTAATTTAAGTGTCCAACGAGTTAATTTGGAATTTGGTTCTTTTAAATTTTTGAGCCAAACAAGCGGTCTATGATCGGTGTACAATTTAAATTTTACTCCATACAGATATGGACGAAATTGCTTGGTTGCCCAAACTATGGCTAGGAGTTCTCGTTCAATTGTAGTATAATTTTGTTCTGCATTATTAAGGGTTCTGGAGGCATAACAGGTGGGTTTACCATCTTGGGATAATACCGCGCCTATCGCAAATTTAGATGCATCGGTAGTCAGTTCGAAAGGTTTTTCAAAATCAGGATATTGAAGTACTGGTTCATTCATTAAAATTTGTTTGCAATACTCAAAGTTCTTCAAAAATTCAGGGGTGTGTACAATTTTATTTTCTTTCTTTAAACATACGGTTAAAAATTTAGTTATTTTGGCAAAGTCTTTGACAAATTTTCTATAATAGCCAAATAGTCCTAAGAATGATTTTATCTCGGTTCTTGTTTTAGGTGCTGGGAAATTTTTGATTGCTGATATTTTAGATGGATCTGGTTTTATTCCTTCCGAAGTAACTATATGACCTAAATATTTTACAGATTTATGTAAAAATTCCGATTTATCCAACTGAATCTTTACATTAGCATCTCTACATTTTTGAAATACATTTTTTAAACGTTGCATGTGTTCTTGAAGAGAACTTCCGAAAATTATAATGTCGTCTAGGTAAACTAGGCACTGTGTTGGAGTGAGTCCAATTAAGGCTGTATTTATCATCCTTTGGAAGGATGCAGGACTGTTACGTAAACCCATAGCCATTCTTTTAAACTGAAAATGGCCTTCTTCGGTTGAAAAAGCGGTTTTTTCGCGATCTTTCTTTTCGATTTCTATCTGGTGGAAACCAGAGGCAAGATCCAAAGTTGTAAAGTATTTAGCTCTGCCAAGATTGTCTAATACGGTTTCTATACGGGGCAATGGATATTTATCTTCAATAGTTTGTTCATTTAACTTTCGATAGTCAACTACAATACGCCATTTTTGTTTTCCGGAGGCGTCTAATTTTTTTGGGATGACCCAAATAGGAAAATTATACGGTGATTCCGATGGCTCTATAATATCTTCGTTTAACATTTTTTTTATTTGCTTTTTGACTTCTTCGCGATGAATATGGGGATAACGGTATGTTTTCGTAAATATAGGTGCATTGGTTTTAGTCCTAATGTGGTGTTTTGTCAAATTCGTAACGGTTAAAGGTATTTCGGGAGAGTAAAATACATCTCTGTATTGAAAACATAAATTAGTCAAAAGAGTTTTTTCGTCTTCGTTTAAATGGTCTAATCTTAAATTGTTTTTTAAATTATTATTTAAAATACTTTTGGTGTTTGGAGTATTTATATTAAAGTTGTTAAGTCTGATAGGTTGATTTTTGCTATCGGGTTCATAGTCTTCTAAAAATAATGGATTATAAATATTTATTTCTTGTGTTTCGTTTGAAGTATTAATTACACTGGTTTTAAACCAATTATTGTGTAATTTCACTAATGCCGAAGGCATAATTAATTTGTCATTGAATTTTAGTTTTGGAGCTATTTTAGTTCCATTCTTTCCTACTGCTGGTAAATTTACAAAACATTCTGTACGCGGAGGTACTACAAGTTTTCTGACAAAATCTGAGTTTTTAAATTTGGAAAAATTACATTCATTACGTTTTTGAATTTCCTGTTTAGTTTTTGATGGATTATAATAGAACGGTATTACTGTTTTTTCTGTTTGAATGTGCATCCATTTATAATCTATTCGTGCGGATAATTTTGAAAGTAAGTCGGATCCAATAAGTCCTACATAGTCTTGGTGAAAATTGAATAAATAACACGTATGTGTTCCGTTTTTATAAAAAAGATTAGGAATGGGTAAATCTGCAATTAAGTTATGTTGAGAAATTCCATGAGATGTAACTATCTCGAATTCTGTTTCATAAATATAATTTGGAAAATGTTGTTGTACAAATTCTGGGGAAATTATTGTTTGTGAGCTACCTGTATCTATTAAAAGTTTATCGCCGGTGGCGGGAATTATAATATAAGGAAGGTTTGATTTTGGATTTATATTAAAAGTTAAAATATTCTTTTCCGAGGCTCTTAATGAAAATTTATAGTATCGTTTGGATCTGGATATTCGAAATAATCGTAAGTATGGTCTAAATCTTGTGATTCGTAATTTTCAGTTGTATCTTGAAAATTGTCAGGGTCAAAATATTCCTGAGGGTTTTCGTTAAAATTTTCTAGAGTTGAAAATTCTCCATTTTCAAATAAATCTTCGGTTAAGTCTTCATATTCATCCGGAGGTTTTTCTTGATGGTAATTTAAATGATTAAAATTTTTATTAACGTTTTGAGAATTTGCTCGATATTTATTAGGGAAATTTGATTGTTGAGTAGCTGGTCTTTTTATAGTACTAAAATCCATAGGTTCTGGTTTATTTGTTGGTGAAAAATTTGGTTTTGGTGCAAATGCATTAAAGCTTGAATTTTGAGTTATTCTAGAATTATTAGGATTGTTAAAATTTGTTGGACTTTTAAAATAGTTGGGATTTTGATGAAAATTACTTTTAGGATTTTGGTTAAAATTACTTCTATTTGGTTGGAATGGTCTTTGCATAAAATTTGGGTTATTAAATTTAGGTTTCATATCAACCTTTCTTGTTTGAATATTGGAAGTTAAATTTGATTTATTTAATTTCTGACTTTGAAAATTATTTTGATTTTGAGAATATCTGATATCAATTTCTTCTTTTACTATGCTTAAAGCTTGTTCTAGTGAAGTTGGGTTTCTACTTCTTACGAAGCTTCCTAAATTTTCATTTAGTCCACTTGTAAAAGTGCGAAGTGCTAAATCTTTGTTAGCCTTTAATTTATAAGTGATAATATCTTTTGATTCTTGACTCAGAGAAACTTTTGAATTATAAATAGCCAAATGGGTTCTTACTTTATTGAAAAATTCTATGGGAGAGTCTTTATTCTGTTTTAATTTAGTTAAATCAATTAAAAGATTCAATTCTGACCTTTGGTCGCCAAAATTTTCAATTAAGACATTTTTTAAGTCTTTCCAAGTATCATACTGGTATCCTGTAACTACTTCTAACGCTTGACCTTTTAATTTATTCCTTATCGAATTTAAAATTACTTGGTTAATATAATCGTTTAAATTTTCTGTGCAAAATTTTGTTGCAATGATTTCTGAAGATCTGACAAATTCCGAAAGAGTGGCTTGATTATCATCATATGTGGGAATTTCATTTAGTAAAGCTACATTAAAATGTGGGGGAAACAATGATGCGTTTTGGTCAACCATATTTGTTGTAACAACCCAAAATTATTTAAAAATAAAATTCTAGGGATAGATGTCCTTGGTGAGCGTGATCGATCTCGTGACATAAAATTTTTTACAATTGTTTCAAAATATAATTTTTTTTCTCTAATACTTCAAGATAATAGTGATCTAAACATAAAAAATTTTTATAGACAAAAATTAATTTTACTTTATTTGTTTCACTTGATTTTTAATTTTGTTTTATGTTAGTAAACAATTTATTGACTAGGGGATGTTTAACAGGGGGTAGGAACCCTACGCGCAAGAACGCAAGCATAAATGCAAATTAAGCACACCTAGTATGTGCAGCAATTGGTCTGGCTTACTACGTTCTGCCTAATATTATAAATAAATATTAGAACTATGTTAGTATAAGTTAAAGTTTGTTTGAGATTAATTAGCTTTATAGATCAGGCGAACGCTTTAATAATTATTACTTTTGAAAATTATATTACGTTACTTTGTTGCCTTTAAAATTAATTATTTTGCTTTTTCTTTAAAACTTGAAAATTATTATTTTTAAAATATACCTTTGCTTTTTCTCTAAAGCTTGAAAATTATTATAAAAATATGCACTTACATTGTGCGTTAAAATTGACGAACGGCGTGCGATCTGCTACGTCCTGTTGTCTTCAAAAAGGATGCGTCGATCCTGTTGATGTCGGCTGGCCTGCAAACAGCTAGGTCCTGAAGTCCGACTTTGGATAGTCTGCTTTGCGCGATAGCGTTATCCAAAAGTTGTCCTGGGGTCGTCGTTGTTGACGTTGCCAAACCAGAGACTGATCCCAATGATCAAGAGTGGTCCCAATGACCAGATGGTTCCAATAACCACGGAGGAGCAGGAGCTGGGTCGACGGGCGCTTCTCACGATCGGGCGATGTTTGTCCCTGTTGGAGATGTCCGAAGATCCGCTGGGTGGTAGGTTTCGATTTGCGGCAAAGAGCTGAACCTCAAGGAAAGTTGCTGGTCGACTCGATGTTTGTAGTTTTCCAGGTTTTCCTCCACAAATCCTACCGACTGCGCCAGTTTTATTAAAAGGCCGCCGAAACGACTTTTTAAAAAACGTTTATTTTTATTTTACAATGAAATATAACATTGGAAGCACACAGCTAGCCGCCGGACAATTTCTTACATCTAGCTATGATACGAACACAATGGAACTTATCGACTGACTGGAGCTTAACTTAGAGGTGCAAGCTACTTGTATATATACTATGCCTAATCAGCTAAGATAAGCATTATCTCTAAAAGGGAGCGTGAGACAGGAAGCCACGTGCGTTCAAGGTTGCAGACTTGCAGTTCATATAAAGAAGCTATTATTGTTCAAGGTTGCAAGCTTGCAGTTTTACACAGGGGGCCTATTGTCTATTCATAATATAACTCACCGGCTGTCATGTCAAAATTTTATTTGAAAATTAACATAAAAACCAACACTAAGACTAAAACGATGTTACAACTGCCACATAAATAATTAGTACATATTAAGTTATAAGAACTGAATGTGTAATTTAAAATTTGATAATGTAAAAACTTGTCACTTCTACCGGGTGGCCATAAACATCTGAAATCCCGGTAGCCATGGAATTAGCTACTTATAAATGTTGGTTAGCATTATACATATTTCAATTATAATAAGTATTGGTACAAAATGTAATAAAATACAAATAAGAGGAGGAGAATGTGCACCAGATTCTGCAGTTTAGCCTACGACTCGATTATAAAAGTCTCCTGTTCTAACTTCATTACTTATTGCAATCTGTAATAATTTTTGACAGATAGGAATTTTAATAGTGATGACATTAATGACATTTAGTTTAGTTGGATTCATCACTTTAATAAAGCGGTGTTGATTCCAAAGGTAATGTGATATCAGATATTTATGGCCACCCGGTACTATTATAATAACTGTCATATTTAAATTAAAAACATCAGAAGTAATAGAGCACATCACTTAATTTCTTCAAAGCCAAGCTTGATTTTGTTTTCATTTGCTCACATGTTATATGCGGATGTGGCTATAATTATAGCAAGTACAAACAAATATTGAACGTCAAAAATTGTAAGTGTTGTTTGAATTTGCGTAGTTAGTGAGAAAGTACCATGGAAAATCTTACAGAAAAGGAGAGAGTAGACATTCTCATGATAGTAGTAGAAGTATGTAAATTCTTATACAATGGTTAAATGGGTATTCTCAAGGCAGTCTATATTGTTCCAGGCCATGACACTGGCTCTGTTGCCAGATTGTGTGGTAGGCCATTCCAAGACACACCAAGTTTTGTTTGTTTGAAATATATTTGACATTAAAAACTATTTTGACAAGGCAGTTCAAATAAGTTACAAAAATGCCTTTGAAGTGTTGTGTACTAAGCTGCAGGTCAACTTACGCTTTATTAGTTGCTCCATACGTTAGAGTGTTTAAGTTTCCATCTAATGAAACGGTGGCACAAAAATGGAAAGAAGTTTTGTATTTAGAGAACTGGCGGATTGGACAGGCTAGTGTTATGTGTGAAAAGCACATTAAATGAGCGGATATAAAGGGTAATAAGATGAAGAGACTTGTTCCAACTGCAATATCACTAGCTTCCAGGCCAGTTATTGTGAAAAAATTACTGTTTTAGATGAAGTCAGAATTAGTAGCAATTTACTTTCAATGGAGAATTGGGTACCTACTCATTAGGAATTGTTTTTAAATCGAATATTACGGTGAAGTGACGCACTATGGTGTAAGTAGCAGTGATTTCAACTAGCATATATCACAATGACAGAAACAGTTCCCTGACAAGATTGTTCATTTAGTGACCAAAACTAGTAATTTTTAGTTAAAGGTTGGCACAGCCATGTTGCCAGATTGTGGTAGGCCATTCCAAAGGTCATTTTATACGCCCAGTGTCATGGCCTGGAACAATATAGACCGCCTTCTTATTCTTCATAAATGTACTGCTTAAGTTGAAAAACAAAAGCATTCACTGCCAACTAAATTTTTAGCATATCTAGCAAGCCCTTGAAAGTAATATTCTCAAAGTTTAATTTGGTATAGTAAAGTTATTTACACACTCAATTTCGTTTACTAACAATGAATTTGGTGTAGCGATAAAAACTACAGTGTCTTATAACTTCTTGAATCCGAATCTGCGTCCAAAATTTTCATTAGTTTTAGATTTTGGGAAAAACGCAATTCAAAATTGAAAAAGCGTCGATTTTGCAATTTTTAGACTATATCTTCTTAATGGTAGTATTATTTAGAAAAAGTGTGTTTATAGTAGTACGTCTATAGTTTATTTTAGTGATTACAAAATAATAGATTGCATATTTTGTACTTGATCGACTATTAATTGGTATGGTTGCGCATCATTTCTACTGTGTAATACCTTAAGGGTATCATACATTACATTTTTAGCTAGATGAAGTGTCAGTTAGGTAAGGTTATTTGTTTTAAATACTCTATTAACCACGACAAAAAATTAGAAACCTTACCTCAACCTATATGTGTTGTTAAAGAAATGGTTTTCAATTAATCTCCACACATATTTAGCTGGGCATTGAAAACCACATTTAATTGAAATTTACAACTTTATCTAACTATCATTTCATATAGCTGATAGTGTGATTTGCTTAAAAAATTGCACAGTAGACATGGCTAGCAGCAGAACCACCTTAACTTACAAGCCGGAGCATAGGTACACTGGCAACGTCGTGTCGGGGGCCGACATAGTTTGACCGTACATGTAAAGAGCTGTTATTTATTTTATGTTCTGCACCTATTATTGGTAATATTTAATAACAATAAGACGTCTACAGACATTTCAATGTAAGTACAATTTCTGTATAACTAATAGAATATGAAATGTACCTAATCCATGTAAGTATATAATATTGATAATGAAATATTAAATTTACAGTAGCGGACTAACAGTAATTTGCATAATATCTGATGGTAACCGAGTTAACGTAAATATGTTCGAATTATTATACAAATATTTCAGTCCAGGCGGTGCTAATGATGGTATCTGTTTCAAAATTACTAATCCATACGTTCCAAATATACCAATTTTTTATGTATGATACGGTACATATTTATTTTTAAAAATATAAGAAATAACTGGTTGAATCAAAAAGATGGGGATAAAACATTTATATTTCCTTCTTTTAACAATATTGATGATTGTGATTTACAGAAAGCTTATTTACTTCAGTGATCTCCGTAACCTTTTATGGAAAACATAGTAAGGCTACTAAACTAATTGCGACTGCTTCTAAATTAAATTACAAAACTGTATATCCAAATAAATTTGAGAAGCAAAAGGTTAAACTAGTAGAAAATGTTTTTCATGAAACAACAATTGCATCTTTACAAAGTAGCAGTCTAGATAAAAATAGTACAGTTACATTTTTAAAAATTATAAATAAATGGTGGAGAATTATTAATATAAAAAGTAAAATAAAGGGGTTATGTAAACGAGATAGCAATCAGTTGCCATTTATCAGCACTGATGATTCACGGTTTGAGTTTCTAAACAAATTTTTGGTTTGGTTGGAAAAATAGAAAACCCTGGGGAGTAACAGCCTAACATTAGATACTTTTAAAGCCATAATTCAGAGCACCCGGGTATTAATAGAAGTATTACAATTTCGCCTTGTTACAGTAAAAGCAAGTTATGTTCTGACAGGCAAATTTCAATGTGATTGTATAGAACGCCGGTTCGGTAGATATCGCCCACTTTCTGGTTGTAGCTATAAAGTGTCTGTACAGATGGTTATGGAGTCAGAAAAAAATACGCTTAAAGAGTGTTTTACTCTAGTGACAAGATTTGCTGAAGGAGATGATTATGCACAAATTTGGTTTTTAGAAAAGCCATGTACACATCAATCGTTTCCTTTATTTAAAAAACTTTTCGATTTTTTCTAATATGATCCTAAACAACTACACCATACAAAGGAAAAGTCTAAAAGATACACATTCTAATATCAATAAAAAAAACCAATTCAAAACCTACAGGGGCAAAGGTAAAGAAATATTTGAATAAATTTGATTCGAAAAAGAATAGAAAGCTGTCTATATCTCATTAATATTTATGTATTAATTTCTGTTTTCCTAACAATTAATTGGCAATGTAATAGCATTAGTGTATTATTTCTTTTTATTGTACCCTATACCTATAATTTTTAAAATAAATATATATAAACTTACTTGATCATATATTTTACTTATTGATTTTATAGAAATTATTCGTTTCTCTCACATTTAACAAGTGCGAGTTTGAATTCGCGCCATTTTCTAGGCCCCCTAATAGCGCGAAGTGCGACGTTGCCATTTCAATGCTCCGGCTTGGAAGTTAAGGTGGTTCTGCTAGCAGCTACGCAAATTAATCGCTGTAACATAAAAATTAATACAATATCCAGTTTCTTTAATCACTAAATTGACGTTAAAGATTACCACTTATAAACTCACATTTCCTAAATAATAGTATCATATCGCATTAGGAAGATATAAACGCCTGAAAATTGCAAAAACAGTGGTTTATTCATTTTTTTACTTCCTACAAAATATGTTCCATACGTCAATCGAAAAATTGTATCATTTTTGGTAACGAAAAGGGTTAATAAAAATGTTTATAATACGCTGGAAAACAGATTAGGTCTGATGAGATAGAATAGAGTAGAATTTTATTTAGCTTAATAGCTAGTAAATTACAAACCATGTAACATATTCTAAAGTGGAAAATAAATCAATGTAACTAAATATTAAAGTGCATTTTCCTCAATTTAGTTTTACAAAGGCTAACATTTGATGACGTTTTAATATTTAAAAGTAAATTATTGTACATCTTCATTCTTTCAATAAAAAATGTTCTTTCCATGGCATGTGTATTACAACTTGCTATATGATGAAATATGGTGGCGTCGTGATAACCGGCATTTGACGGCTCCGGCACATTTTTCAGTTTCACGGTGAAAATACGGTACAAAAGTGGACAAACGTGAATAACGTGTGTGTGGTAAAGGGAAACAAGTCAAATAATAGTGCGTAAAACAAAATAACTAAAGGAAAAAGCTCCGAATGTGCGTTTAATTTTAACGGAATCTGCCAAGGTTAAAATAAAGTAAACAAGTAAGAAGGTCAACGTCTGCGGGAAAAGCGCAAATACGTAAACAATTTTAGTTCGAATAGCTCAAAAATGGAAAAGCAAATAGAGGAGATGGAGGAAGCCCTGAAAGAGATAAGAAGTGAAATAAATTTAACTGGCCTAACAACAGAACTTGAAAAACAAAGGCTTCTTTTAGAAGAAATGCGAATTAAACAAAGAAGGAGAGAACAAGAGATACACAAGGAAAGAACCGAGTTATACCAGAATTTGGAAAAAATAAGCAAAAAATTACGAAATTACAAATCGGGAAATGACAGAAAAATAAAAAGATATACCCCGGAAAAGCTTAAACAGATTTCGGAAAAAATAAGAACAGGAAAGAAAAAAATGGCTTGGATGCAGGCAACCTACAACTTGGGTATTAAAAGAACTAATAAAGATACAACTAACAGTAACAGGCAGGAAGAAAAAGACAAAATAACAGTGGGATTCTGGAACGTTCAAGGATTAAACAAAGAAGGTAAACTAAAACAGTTAATAAATGAAACAAAAAGATATAAGCTGGACATCTTAGGAGTGCAGGAGACAAATATAAAAGGAAGCATGAGTATGGAAATAGAAGGGTACATATGGTTTAATGGAGGGGGAAAAACAAATGCATTTGGTACAGGATTCCTATTAAAAAGGGAACTAGCAAAAACAATAGTGGAATACAAAGCAGTAAACAAACGAATAAGCTACTTAAGAATAAAAGGTAAGCACAGGAAAATTAGTATTGTAAATGTACATGCACCCACCGAGGATGCCGAAGAAGAGGCAAAAAATGAATTTTACGAGGAACTAGAAAGTGTAATAGATGGTTTCCCGAATTTTGATGTCAAAATAATAATAGGAGATCAGAACGCGAAGATCGGGAGAGAGGAGAGGAATAGAGCAATTACCGGAAAAGAAAGCCTGCATGATAGAACAAATAAAAATGAACAGAAACTTGTAAACTTCGCAGCTTTAAAACAAATGGTAATAAAAAGTACCTTTCTTAACCGAAAAAATATTCACAAAGTTACATGGAGAAGTCCAGATAAGAAAACGTTTAATCAAATTGACCATCTGCTTATAGAACAGAAACATGCACAAACGGTGAATTATGTAAGGTCTTTCAGGGGAGCGGATATAAGCTCGGACCATTTCCTGATAATAGCAAATACCCAGAATCAAAGGAAATTACAAAAATATAAACAAGAAATGGAATCTGGAGATGTTAACAGATGATGAGAAAAAAAAAGTTTATTGAAAATATTGAAAGAAAATTAAAGGTGACTAATAGAAACAAAGATATGCAGATGGAATGGGACTCCTTAAAAGAAATTATTAGAAAGGAGGCTAGAGGACTAGGAAGAACAAAAGAAAAACTTGGGAAGGAATGGTTTGACAATGAATGCAAGGAGGCAATAGAAGTCAGAAGGCTAGAAAGACTCAAGTTACTGCAGTGTTATTCAAAAGAAAGAGAAGAGCATTATAAAAAAGCAAGAAACTACGCACACGACATGTAGGAAGAAAAAAAGGGAAACTCAAGAAAAGAAGATAAAAGAAATAGAAGCTGCGCACAACAAAAAGAATTTAAAGAAATTTTACAAGGACTTACGACAGGAAAGGCAAGGCTACAAACAACAATCATATTGCACAGTTTTAGAGGTGTGCTTAAGTTAAGCCGATATTATGCTTTCATATGTGTGAGATCAAGGCAGAGGTGCGCGGAAGTTATATAAGCCCTAATTTTCAGTAGCCCTATCTCAGTTGCTCTTTAGTTGCGTTGGAATGCACATCGATGTGTTGACGAAAGCTATTGCAGCTTGTAAGCGCCGCCATATTGTATAAACAATCTTGGGGCGTAGCTGAAAGTGCATTAGTAAGATAATAGGATGCATTTTTTAAAATTTGTTCTTGATAATAACATGTGTTTACGAGATATTTTAGTAATGTGCAAAAAACATTGCTATAGTGAACTATTTTCGTAGTTATATAAAAAAATATAATTTAGAAGTTTTTTACTTCTCTAATCGAATTACTGTGTTGTATCTGTTTTTTCTTGTTTGCAGATTTGGAGTTGTTAGAATTTCCGGTATTTGGCGTGCGTAAAAACTCTGGAGCCACTTTTCGCTGCATAGCTTTGCATTCGAGACCGAGGTTAGCCGCGTGTTTACGAACTTGAGTGATCTGGAGAACTATCTTTTTTCAAACAGTTGCTGGAAGGGTCAGGACGCGCTCCTCTTACATTCCGCTAGGTAGGTTAGATAAGAGTGTATAAATTGTTATGCAAATTAACATCTTCGATTTAGGTATCGCTGTTTGCATTCACCATACGCTCACGTAGAAATATTCAACTTTACAGAGTTTGGTAAACAATGAATCTGTTAAACGCTGTTTTACAGATTTTGTATTCATAATAATATACTATGCAAATATAGTATCCGCCATGTCTATCCGATTCTTATTTTCAAATTATTTTTGTTAAATTACCAACTGTTTCAGGGATATTTCCTTATTTTTTCTAGTTTTAAAGGTTGTCTTAGAATATTTCACACATTAAATTTGACGTCTGTGGGTATTGTTTTATATGCTAAAATATGATTTAGAAACTTTATTAATATGTTCGATTTACTGTGTTCTATCTGTTTTTTTTTTTCTTTTTGTAGGTTCTGGAGTTGAAAACAATTCTAACATTTAACGCGTGTTGCAATTGTGGGAATCTAGTCTCGCCGCTTAGCTTTGTGTATTCAAGGCAAAGGTTATCCGCGGGTTTATGAGCTTGAGCGATTTGGAGAACTATCCTTTTCAAACAGCTGCAAAATATCCAACATTTGAAATACGTTGTAATTCTGGAAGCTTTTCTCACTACTCGAGCAGCCTGAGGGGGTGGACTGCTTTTTTCAAACAGCTGTTACAAGGAGGGAACACGCGCCCGTCCATTCGATTTTTTGGTGGTTTTGGAATAGAGAGACTCTTATACTAGGTAGGTGTAATGTCGAATAGGAGTGCTTAAATTTTAAAGGGTAGTGTTTTAACATTGATAGTAGTAGGTGTGTTTTAAATTTAGGAGAGGGTTTGTCCCCTCGGTTTGCTAGTTTTCAGTTTTGAACTTGTTTTGCTGGTATTAAGACATATATTCTCCACTGTATTTTCGCTAATTTTTATGAGTGATTTGAATTGTTTTTGCAATTATTATGTTCTAGGTATAAGTACCTAACATCAATAGCAGGAGGTATATTGACTTGAAGATTTGCTGGGTGAGCTTAGCTGATTTTGCAGTCAACATCGAGATTCGCTTAGCTGTATTTATTGCAAGAAGAGGTACGTATTATATAGAATAATTATACACGTAAAACGTTTTATCAGTAATCAACTACTCGTGTTGTCTTTGTATGCGGCGATCATGCTTTGATCTATAGCGTTGTGATGGCATGTTACCTATACCATTTGTTAACCGAGGCTGTAACACCCTTGCAGTTGTATATTAAAAGTAATTTATACGTGATGCTGCTCATCAGCCAATAAGATCACCTTTAATTTATCATGATGTACTGATAGAATGTGGTGTGTATTGGTAGTGTAGATATAGAAACACTATATTTATTATTTCTCATACAATTTACGTCATTTCTCTGTATTGATGTTAGCTGCAGTTATTATATGAAGAGACGCGTATTATGTGGAATAAGTATAAACCTAAAGCATTGAGGATTGTGTTTAGTATTTACATGTATGGATGGTGTAGTTTATAGTTTTATATTTTGTATTCGAGCGAGTATTTTAGTGACACCCAATATGATGGTGCTTAAGAACCGTGTGGTAGTACCGCCACCACTCCTTTTCATGTAGTATTGTCAGTCTCCCTAAATCTCACTTTTGAAACTATATCTTTTCATATTTGTCAGACTTGAAGGGTTTGATGTCTCTGGCGTCACTAATCGGTTGATTGGTGAAATATATGGAAATATAACAGAGCTATTCTACACATGAATACATGCAATATTAGTTTATTATGAAATACAGGATTAATATATTCAGCATTATTTGTTTAACTGTTAGTGAATAGTTGTAAAAGGCGAACAAAGTTGTATGAAAATAATAATCGTAGAACTCAATTATTAACTGTTGCTTTTAGTTTTAGCAATGAAATGTAGTACTATTAATAATAATAATAATATTAAGTACTGCATTCATGAAGATATTAACGTATCGATATAACTAGTATCACATGGAGGGAATATGGAACAAGTAGAATTATCTGATTTTTTTCGTTTTATACCTGAACTTGAAAAAATTTTCATTGTACTTACCGCTTCTCATAAAGGAGTGGTTGAAGAAGTTTGATTTTGGGGTTGATATTTCAGTATTATGAATTATGATAAGGGAGGTAAATCGACTACCGAGGGGTTTCGAGCAGATTTTTCGTAAATGTTCTCGTAATTCGCTCGGTTTCACTAATATTTGTAAAACCAGTTATTATTGTTTTGACTTAATTTGCGTTGTAGTAGCTGCTAAGAACGTTAGAGCACTGGAGTTTGTGTTGACCTTGATTTTAATTTTGATGATGAGTGGTTGGAGGTGGTTTAAGAACTGCCCTTGCTTGTTGGTGTAGTGTAGCTGGGTATATAAAAGACGTACCTTTCTTCAAATATTTCTCAGTTGTGCTTCAGTCGTTCGGTGGTGATCACGTGTGCTCTCCAGTGCTCTGCGGTTTATTAAATTGTGGTAAGCAGTCGTTGGGTTGAAAATTGAGGGGTGGGTCGGGTGTTCAAGCGTTTCGCATGTGATAGTAAGATGAGTTTAATGCTTGTTTGACTTAGATTAATTTGCGCTGTAGTAACTGCTGAGAACGTTAGAGCACTGGAGTTTCTGTCGACCTTGATTTTTAATTTTGATGATGAGTGGTGGGAGGTGGTTTTAGAAATGTCCTTGCTTGCTGGTGCAGTGTAGCTGGGTATATAAAAGACGTGTCATCCTTGAAATATTTCTCAGTTGTGCTTCGGTCGTTCGGTGTTGATCATAGATGCTCTCGAGTGCTCTGCGGTTTATTAAATTGTGGTAAGATGTCGTCGGGTTGAAAATTGAGGGGTGGATCGGGTGTTCAAGCGTTTCACATGTGATAGTAAGATGGGTTTAATGTCTGGTTGACCTTGAAATCAGACAATCGCAATCAGCTCGGACTTAGGGAAAATTTTATTGTATCTATTTATCCACTCAGCGTTAAAACTTAATACTAATATCGTATTTATTGTTGCAGCTGTTGTTTCCTGATTTAAAGACGTATTCACCAGTTTCAGTTCTGATTTGTATCGATAGCTTTACTGATAATTGTATTGGGAATACCAGTTGAGGATACAGCATCTTCATATAATATCAGAAGTGTTCGGTTATATTCAACTATAGCAGGTAATAATATAGTCTTCGAGGGTTAATGGAGAGCTCTCACTTCATTCTGTTTTAGCACTATCTCGTAGCGTGAAGATGAAGCAATTTACTTGTGATGTGTGCAAGAAGCAGTTCACTCGGAAAGATAGCCTACGCAGACATCGAGAAGGTTATTGTATGCCACTATCTCAGTTATGTGAAGTATGTGGGCTTACATTTTCAAGTATAGGACATTTCCGAAAACATCAAGTTGAAAAACATGGTTTACGGAAAAGGAAGTTGGAAGATGGTGTTCAACTAACACCTAAGCCTAAACAAACGTGTGTTGATGGTAGCATTCAAATTCAAGGCGATACAACAAGATGTAAAGTATGTGATGTATCTGTCTTGAGAAAATACATGATGCAGCATTGTAGAAGCCTACAACATAAAAACAAGGCGTGCGTGGGCGAAGAGAATGGTGTTACAGTAATAAACCAATCCTTTAAACACCGAATAGCAACATACCGTATTACTACAGGTGATACGAAAATATATGTTGATATAAAAGAATATATGAAGATTTTGAAGCAAAAATGTGTTGACTCCATTGTGGCAAGTTTGGGTAAGCATGGCGCTGTGAAGATTAATATTGAATTGTTTGGACTTTTCACATTACAATCGAAAGATCTAAAAGAAGTAAAATCATTTAATACCAAATTCAAAGTTTGCACTTCATCAACAAACCTAAACGAACTTTATAATTATTTCATCGATATCATTGACAATAAAGTTAGCGAGTTTCAAGAAAGAGAGAGTGGATGGGCCCTGGAAAGGTTGTTGTTTATCGAGTTGAATATCAACAAATATAGTCCTCTAAGGGCTTCATCATATATTCCACTACCGCAAACAATTCAAAATAGGAAGGCTGTAATTAACATTCAAAATGCTGATAATCGTTGTTTTATGTGGAGTGTCTTGGCTGCTTTACATCCTGCTGATAAGAATTCTTTTCGTATAAGTAATTATACAAAATATAAAAATGAATTAAATTTTGTGGGAATTGAGTTTCCTGTAAAGTTACGTGATATACCAAAATTCGAAGTGCAAAATGATATTTCCATTAATGTATATAGTTTGGATTCTATATATGAAAATGGGAAAATCAAATATGAAATTAGTGGGCCATTACACTTCACAAAAACAAAACGAGATATACATGTAAATCTGTTATTAATTGATAATAATGAAGGTGGATCACACTACTGTCTCATTAAACATTTATCAAGGCTTGTTAATCATCAGTTATCAACTGGTGGGCATAAGAAAAGTTTCTGCGATGGTTGCCTGATGAATTTTACTAGTTCAGAACGTTTGGCATTACATCAACAACACGATTGTAAAAATGTTCGAGTTATATTGCCAACTACTGAACCGCGATTGGATAAATTTGGAAACACGTTGCCACAAAATATTTTAAAATTTGAATCGTTTGAACAAAAATTAAAACTCCCATTCGTTGTATATGTAGATTTCGAGTCGATGCTTGTACCGCTTCAATACTGTCAGCAAGACAGTAATAAACCGTTTTCGCAGAAAACTCATATGCACACACCCTATAGTTTTGCATATTATATAAAATGCTCTTACGACGACTCCCTTTCAAAGTTTGAATCTTATCGAGGTTTTGATTGTGCTAAAGTTTTTTGTGAGCGAATGGACGCTGACATAAAGGAAATTTATGTGAATCACCTGAAACATATAGTTCCAATGAATAATCTCACCCAAAATGAAAAACTAGTTCACAAAATAGCAGTAAACTGTCATATATGTGAAAAGCCGTTTCTCGATAATGATGAGAGGGTGAAAGATCATTGTCACTTGACTGGTAAATACCGTGGGCCTGCTCATAGTATATGCAATCTAAATTTTAAACTTTCGAATTTTATTCCTATATTTTTTCACAATTTGTCAAATTATGATGCACATTTATTTATAAAAGCTTTGGGATTAGATGAGGGCAAAATTGATGTGATAGCTACAAACAAAGAAAAGTATATCTCTTTTACGAAACATATACTCGTAGAAACAATTGTTGATAAGAATGGCAAAGAAAAAAACGTTTTTATGAAATTGAGATTTTTAGATTCATTTAGATTTATGCCTATGAGCTTGGAAAAGTTAGCTAAAAATTTGGGGGTAGAACAATGTACAGAAATAAAGAAATATTTTGGAAAAGGGGAAAAGTTTAGCTTAATTAGACAGAAGGGTGTATTTCCCTATTCTTACGTTGACAGCATGGAACGGTTAGATGATCCAAAACTACCCACACGTGAACAATTTCATAATACTTTAACTAACAGTAAAATATCAGAATTAGATTATGAACGTGCAAAGATGGTGTGGGGGGTTTTCAAGTGTAAAACATTAGGTGATTATTCGGATATATACTTGAAGTCTGATGTGTTGTTGCTAGCAGACATTTTTGAAAACTTTCGATATGTTTGCATGGAAGCATATAAACTAGATCCATGTCATTTTTATACTGCACCTGGTTTAAGCTGGAATGCGATGCTAAAATATACCGAAATACAACTAGAATTACTAACTGATATAGATATGGTGCATTTTTTCCAAAAAGGCATTTGTGGCGGACTCTGTCAGTGTAGCAAAAGAGCAATTAATGCTAATAACCCATTTATGTCAACCTTTAACCCTAACAAACAAACGTCTTATCTGTCATACCTGGATGCAACAAATCTTTATGGGGCTTCCTTATCTATGCATCTACCAACAGGCGGATTTCAATGGTTATCCGATTCTGAAATTCAAAATTTTAACATTAATGAAATTCTAAACACTTCTAATCGTGGATATGTTTTGGAAGTTGATTTAGATTATCCTGAATCATTACACGTTCTTCATAACGAACTTCCATTTTGTCCTGAAAATATATCTCCACCAAACTCTAAATACACTAAGCTAATCGCGAATTTAAATCCGAAAGAGAAATACATTATACACTACCAAAATCTACAACAATGTTTAAATGCTGGGTTAAAATTACGGAAAGTCCACCGCATCTTATCATTCTCGCAATCTCCTTGGCTAAAAAAGTATGTTGATTTAAATACCGTAAGGAGGAATCAGGCTATCAACGAGTTCGAGAAAACGTTTTACAAATTAATGAATAACGCGGTATTTGGAAAAACAATGGAAAATGTTGATAAAAGAGTAGATATACGGCTTATTACACATTGGGAAAATATAGGTAAAAGGTTGGGGGCAGAATCGTTAATTTGCAAACCGAATTTTAAAAACTTAACCATTATAAGTGAAGACTTTGTAGCTATACAAATGGAGCGACTTAAAGTGGTCTACAACAAACCCGTTTACATAGGTTTCTGTGTTCTGGACTTGTCTAAATTTATTATGTATAACTTCTATTATAATTTTATTAAAGAAAAGTATGGGGATAAGGCTCTTTTAGCATACACCGACACTGATTCGTTAATTCTAGAACTATTTACAGAAAATTTTTATGATGATATGAAAAAGAACTTAGAGTATTTTGATACATCTAACTATTTACCAAATAATCGTTTTGATATGCCTATAACAAAATCTGTAATAGGCAGAATGAAAGATGAGTATGGGGGTAAGATTATTTGGAAGTTCTATGGAACAGGTGCTAAAGCCTACATAGTTGATGTAGAGGGTGAATTCACAAAAAAGGCGAAAGGAGTTCAAACCGCGATTATTAAAAATGAGCTTGATATGGATGATTATGAGGGTGTTGTGTTACATAACAAAACTGTATATAAAACGATGAGGCAGTTTAGATCGTATAACCATCAGTTATACACGGAAATTAAAAACAAGGTTGCCCTTTCTCCAGAAGATGATAAAAGGTACATCATTTCTGGAACGCATATGACTCTAGCTTGGGGTCATTATAAAATTCCGGCAACGTATTAAAAAATTCGCCATTCATCAATCGGATGGCAACATCGTAGTTAACAAAAATTTGTTTAAACTTTGATATTTTAAGTAGATAAATATAATAAAATGTTATATGTATTCTATGCTTTATTGAATTAGTCTGCAGTATAATCTACACTAAACTATTAAGAAATTTGAAGCTATGTATATTTGTATACTAAGTTAATTAGTTGGTCGGCTGGTTGATGGGGTTGGTCGATCGGTCGTTCATCTTACTGTGTATAGCCTCATCTAGTTCAAATACTTTTTGAATACATGTTATATAGATGTTTAAGACTTTTGAAGTGTATGATAGATAAATAAAATAAAAATGTTGTATGTATGTATTCTGTGTTTTATTGAATTATCGAAGTTTATACTGGTGTTGGTGCAGTTGTAATAGTAGTTGTTGGTGTTGGTTGGTTGTAGAAGTAGTTGTTGGTACAGATTGGGTTTATTGGTGTTAGTTGTGGAAGTAGTTTGCTGGTTTGTTGGTTGTGGTAGTAGTTATCGGTGTTGGTTGGATTGTTGGTTGTGGAGGTAGTTGTCGGTGTTGGTTGTGGTAGTAGTTATTGTTGTTGGTTGGTATACATTGATATTAGTTGTGGTATAGTTGTTGGTGTTGGTTGTGAGCATTTTGGTTAATATCTATTTATTCAAGTATGCAACATTCATCTACACAACTTCAACTTTGTGGGCTTGAGCGTCTCCACAGTTGCTAACTCCATTACCCTCGACTCAATCACTCTTACAGTTCGCATCGAGTTGAACCTCTCTGCTGTGTATAACATGAGGGGAGATCATTCTACTAGAGGGTTACATGGAATATTGACGTTTCAGCTCCTCGAACAGTTTTAAGGATTTGCGTTGCTACATACAGGTGAGTGTTTTAACTAAAATTATGATTGTGCGGAATTATTTATTAGTTATCCTAGTGATAGTGTACTATTTAGCATGCAAACAATCTTAATCCTCAGATGCTGTTTAACCTGTATTATGTAAAATGAATATACTCTGACTTTAACTAGCTTGAGGTTGAGACACCTTTACGAAGGTGTTGAGGTTACCTAGACGCATCGGTAAGCCGAGCCTGCAAAACTCGCAGTTGTGTTGTTATTGGTAACTTTAGTTCTCGACTTCGTTGGTTGGTCGGTTGTATTAGTATGGGTTGATGTATATATATATCTGAGTAACTCGTTAGACAACAACAGAAACTACTAAATTTAAATTTAATGCTTAAATCTAGTCGCCTATTTTAAATCTAGAGACTTCAATAGTTACATGCACTTCCTTATAGAACACTCTCTAAGTTGGTAACACTGCTTTGTAGGTGGAGCTAGGCATATACTTTTACACGTGTTAAATTTAAATTTGCCACCCAAATCTAGCAACTAATCTAGGGACTTCATCTAGATACATAAACTTTTTAAGAAACACCCTGTATGTTGGTAACACTGCTCTGTAGACAGAGATGGACATATACCTTTACACGTGCTAAATTTAAATATGCCGCCCCGAATCTAGTAACTAATCTAGGGACTTCATCTAGTTACATAAACTTTTTAAGGAACACCCCGTATGTTGGTAACACTGCTCTGTAGACAGAGATAGACATATACCTTTACACGTGCTAAATTTAAATTTGCCGCCCAAATCTAGTAACTAATCTAGGGGCTTCATCTAGTTACATAAACTTTTTAAGGAACACCCTGTATGTTGGTAACACTGCTCTGTAGACGGAGATAGACATATACCTTTACACGTGTCGGAGAGAGACAGACCTGCAACAAGCCTTTGTAGTAGAGGTGTGGAGGTGCGGTGCTAGAACTGGTACAAACCCTCTACTGACATCATGACGTCTGGGACGTTAGGGACATATGGAACATCTGGGACGTCTGGGACGTTAAGGACATATGGGACATCTAGGACGTCTGGGACGCCTGGGACGTTAAGGACATATGGGACATTTAGGACGCCTGGGACATTAGGGACACATGGGACATATGGGACATCTGGGACGTAGGGGACGTTTGGGACGTCTGGGACGTTAAGGACATATGGGCATTTAGGACGCCTAGGACATTAGGGACATATGGGACATCTGGGACGTCTGAAACGTTAGGGACATATGGGACATCTGAGACGTCTGTGACGTTAGGTACATATGGGACTTCTAGGACGTCTGGGACGTTAAGGACATATGGGACATCTAGGACGTCTGGGAAGTCTGGGACGTTAAGGACATATGGGACATTTAGGACGCCTGGGACATTAGGGACATATCGGACATATGGGACATCTGGGACGTCTGGGACGTCTGGGACGTTAGGGACATATAGGACATCTAGGACGTCTGGGACGTTAGGGACATGTGGGACATCTAGAACGTCTGGGACGTCTAGGACGTTAGGGACATACGGGACAGCTGGGACGTCTGGGACGTTAAGGACATATGGGACATCTAGAACGTCTGGGACGTTAGGGAAATATGGGACATCTGGGACGCCTGGGACGTTAGGGACATATGGGATATCTAAAACGTCTGGGACGTTAAGGACATTTGGGACATCTAGGACGTCTGGGAAGTCTGGAACGTTAAGGACATATGGGACATTTAGGACGCCTGGGACATTAGGGACATATCGGACATATGGGACATCTGGGACAACTGGGACGTCTGGGACGTTAGGGACATATAGGACATCTAGGACGTCTGGGACGTTAGGGACATGTGGGACATCTAGAACGTCTGGGACGTCTAGGACGTTAGGAACATACGGGACAGCTGGGACGTCTGGGACGTTAAGGACATATGGGACATCTAGAACGTCTGGGACGTTAGGGAAATATGGGACATCTGGGACGTCTAGGACGTTAAGGACATATGGGACATCTGAGACGTTTGGGACGTTACGGACATATAGGGCATCTAGGACGTCTGGGACGTCTGGGACGTTAGGGGCATACGGGACAGCTAGGACGTCTGGGACGTTAAGGACATATGGGACATTTAGGACGTCTGGGACGTTAGGGACATATGGAACATCTAGGACGCCTGGGACATTGTGAACATATGGGACGTATGGGACATCTGGGACGTCTGGGACGTTAGGGACATATGGGACATCTGGGACGTCTGGAACGTTAGGGACATATGGGACATTTAGGACGTCGGGGACGTTAGGGACATAGGAAACATCTAGGACGCCTGGGACATTAGGGATATATGGGACATTTAGGACGTCTGGGACGTTAGGGACATATGAAGCATCTAGGACGTCTGGGACGTCTGGGACGTCTAGGACGTCTGGGACGTCTGGGACGTCTGGGAAATTAGGGACATATAGGACATTTAGGACGTCTGGGACGTTAGGGACATATGGGGCATCTAGGACGCCTGGGACGTCTGGGACGTTAGGGACATTCGGGACAGTTGGGACGTCTGGAACGTTAGGGACATATGGGACATTTAGGACGTCGGGGACGTTAGGGACATATGGAACATCTAGGACGCCTGGGACATTAGGGACATATGGGACAACTGGGCCGTCTGCGACGTTAGGGACATATGGGACATCTGGGACGTCTGGGACGTTAAGGACATATGGGACATCTAGGACGTCTGGGACATCTGGGACGTTAAGGACATATGGGACATTTAGGACGCCTGGGACATTAGGGACATATGGGACATCTGGGACGCCTGGAACATTAGGGACATATGGGACATATGGGACATCTGGGACGTCTGGGACGTCGTGGACGTTAAAGACATATAGGACATCTAGGACGTCTGGGACGTCTGGGACGTTAAGCTCATATGGGACATTTAGGACGCCTGGAACATTAGGGACATATGGGACATATGGGACATCTGGGACGCCTGGGACATTAGGGACATATGGGACATATGGGACATCTGGGACGTCTGGGACGTTAGGGACATATGGGACATCTGGGACGTTTGGGACGTTAAGGACATATGGGGCGTCTTGGACGTCTGGGACGCAAAGGACATATGGGACATCTAGGACGTCTGGGACGTCTGGGACGTTAAGAACATATGGGACATTTTGGAAGCCTGGGACATTAGGGACATATGGAACATTTGGGACGTCTGGGACGTCAAGGACATATGGGACATCTAGGACGTCTGGGACGTTAAGGACATATGGCCCATTTAGGACGTCTGGGACATTAGGGACATATGGGACATATGGGACATATGGGATATGGGACGCCTGGGACATTAGGGACATATGGGACATATGGGACATCTGAGACGTCTGGGACGTTAGGGACATATGGGACATCTGGGACGTCTGGGACGATAGGGACATATGGGACATCTGGAACGTCTGGGCCGTTAGGGACATGTGGGGCATATGGGACGTCTGGGACGTTAAGGACATATGGGACATCTAGCACGTCTGGGACGATAGGGACATATAGGACATCTAGGACGTCTGGGACGTTAGGGACATATGGGACATCTAGGACGTCTGAGACGCCTGAGACGTCTGAGACATTAGGGACATACGGGACGGCTGGGACGTCTGGGACGTTAGGGACATATGGGACATTTAAGACGTCTGGGACGTTAGGGACATATGGAACATCTAGCACGCCTGGGACATTAGGGACATATGGGACATATAAGACATCTGGGACGTCTGGGACGTTAGGGACATATGGTACATGTGGGACGTCTGGGACGTTAAGGACATATGGGACATCTAGGACGTCTTGGACGTCTGGGACGTTAAGGACATCTGGGACGTCTGGGACGTTAGGGACATATGGGACATTTAGGATGTCTGGGACGTTAGGGACATATGGAACATCTAGGACGCCTGGGACATTAGGGACATATACGACATCTAGGACGTCTGATACGTCTGAGACGTCTGAGACATTAGGGACATACGGGACAGCTGGGACGTCTGGGACGTTAGGGACATATGGGACATTTAGGATGTCTGGGACGTTAGGGACATATGGAACATCTAGGACGCCTGGGACATTAGGGACATATGGGACATATGGAACATCTGAGACGTCTGGGACATTAGGGACATATGGGACATATGGGACATCTGGGACGTCTGGGACGTTAGGGACATATGGGACGTCTGAGACGTCTGGGACGTTAAGGACATATGGGACATCTAGGACGTCTGGGACGTCTGGGACGTTAGGGACGTATGGGACATCTAGGACGGCTGGGACATCTGGGACGTTAATGACATATGGGACATTTAGGACGCCTGAGACATTAGGGACATATGGGACATCTGGGACGTCTGGTACGTTAGGGACATATGGGACATCTAGGTCGTCTGGGACGTCTGGGACATTTAGGACGCCTGGGACATTAGGGACATATGGGACATATGGGACATCTAGGACGCCTGGGACATTACGGACATATGGGACATATGGGACATCTGTGACGTCTGGGACGTTAGGGACATATGGGACATTTAGGACGCCTGAGGCATTAAGGACTTATGGGACATATGGGACATCTGGGACGCCTGGGACATTAGGGACACATGGGACATATGGGACATCTGGGACGTCTGGGACGTTAAAGACATATGGGACATCTAGGACGTCTGGGACGTCTGGGACGTTCAGGACATATGGGACATTTAGGACGCCTGGAACATTAGGGACATATGGGACATATGGGACATCTGGGACGCCTGGGACATTAGGGTCATATGGGACATCTGGGACGTCTGGGACGTTAGGAACATATGGGACATCTGGGACGTCTGGGACGTTAATGACATATGGGACATCTAGGACGTCTGGGACGTCTGGGACGTTGGGGACATACGGGAAGTTGGGGACATACGGGACAGCTGAAACGTCTGGGACGTTAGGGACATATGAGACATTTAATACGTCTGGGACGTTAGAGACATATGGAACATCTAAAACGTCTGGGACGTTAAGGACATATGGGACATCTAGGACGTCTGGGAAGTCTGGGACGTTAAGGACATATTGGACATTTAGGACGCCTGGGACATTAGGGACATATCGGACATATGGGACATCTGGGACGTCTGGGACGTCTGGGACGTTAGGGACATATAGGACATCTAGGACGTCTGGGACGTTAGGGACATGTGAGACATCTTGAACGTCTGGGACGTCTAGGACGTTAGGGACATACGGGACAGCTGGGACGTCTGGGACGTTAAGGGCATATGGGACATCTAGAACGTTTGGGACGTTAGGGAAATATGGGACATATGGGACATCTGGGACGCCTGGGACGTTAGGGACATATGGGACATCTAAAACGTCTGGGACGTTAAGGACATATGGGACATCTAGGACGTCTGGGAAGTCTGGGACGTTAAGGACATATTGGACATTTAGGACGCCTGGGACATTAGGGACATATCGGACATATGGGACATCTGGGACGTCTGGGACGTCTGGGACGTTAGGGACATATAGGACATCTAGGACGTCTGGGACGTTAGGGACATGTGAGACATCTTGAACGTCTGGGACGTCTAGGACGTTAGGGACATACGGGACAGCTGGGACGTCTGGGACGTTAAGGGCATATGGGACATCTAGAACGTTTGGGACGTTAGGGAAATATGGGACATATGGGACATCTGGGACGCCTGGGACGTTAGGGACATATGGGACATCTAAAACGTCTGGGACGTTAAGGACATATGGGACATTTAGGACGCCTGGGACATTAGGGACATATCGGACATATGGGACATCTGGGACAACTGGGACGTCTGGGACGTTAGGGACATATAGGACATCTAGGACGTCTGGTACGTTAGGGACATGTGGGACATCTAGAACGTCTGGGACGTCTAGGACGTTAGGGACATACGGGACAGCTGGGACGTCTGGGACGTTAAGGACATATGGGACATCTATAACGTCTGGGACGTTAGGGAAATATGGGACATCTGGGACGTCTAGGACGTTAAGGACATATGGGACATCTGAGACGTTTGGGACGTTACGGACATATAGGGAACCTAGGACGTCTGGGACGTCTGGGACGTTAGGGGCATATGGGACAGCTAGGACGTCTGGGACGTCTAGGACGTTAGGGGCATACGGGACATTTAGGACGCCTGGAACATTAGGGACATGTGGGACATATGGGACATCTGGGACGCCTGGGACATTAGGGTCATATGGGACATCTGGGACGTCTGGGACGTTAGGAACATATGGGACATCTGGGACATCTGGGACGTTAATGACATATGGGACATCTAGGACGTCTGGGACGTCTGGGACGTTGGGGACATACGGGAAGTTGGGGACATACGGGACAGCTGAAACGTCTGGGACGTTAGGGACATATGAGACATTTAATACGTCTGGGACGTTAGAGACATATGGAACATCTAAAACGTCTGGGACGTTAAGGACATATGGGACATCCAGGACGTCTGGGAAGTCTGGGACGTTAAGGACATATTGGACATTTAGGACGCCTGGGACATTAGGGACATATCGGACATATGGGACATCTGGGACGCCTGGGACGTTAGGGACATATGGGACATCTAAAACGTCTGGGACGTTAAGGACATATGGGACATCTAGGACGTCTGGGAAGTCTGGGACGTTAAGGACATATGGGACATTTAGGACGCCTGGGACATTAGGGACATATCGGACATATGGGACATCTGGGACAACTGGGACGTCTGGGACGTTAGGGACATATAGGACATCTAGGACGTCTGGGACGTTAGGGACATGTGCGACATCTAGAACGTCTGGGACGTCTAGGACGTTAGGGACATACGGGACAGCTGGGACGTCTGGGACGTTAAGGATATATGGGACATCTAGAACGTCTGGGACGTTAGGGAAATATGGGACATCTGGGACGTCTAGGACGTTAAGGACATATGGGACATCTGAGACGTTTGGGACGTTACGGACATATAGGGCATCTAGGACGTCTGGGACGTCTGGGACGTTAGGGACATACGGGACAGCTAGGACGTCTGGGACGTTAAGGACATATGGGACATTTAGGACGTCTGGGACGTTAGGGACATATGGAACATCTAGGACGCCTGGGACATTGTGAACATATGGGTCGTATGGGACATCTGGGACGTCTGGGATGTTAGGGACATATGGGACATCTGGGACGTCTGGAACGTTAGGGACATATGGGACATTTAGGACGTCGGGGACGTTAGGGACATAGGGAACATCTAGGACGCCTGGGACATTAGGGATATATGGGACATTTAGGACGTCTGGGACGTTAGGGACATATGAAGCATCTAGGACGTCTGGGACGTCTGGGACGTCTAGGACGTCTGGGACGTCTGGGACGTCTGGGAAGTTAGGGACATATAGGACATTTAGGACGTCTGGGACGTTAGGGACATATGGGGCATCTAGGACGCCTGGGACGTCTGGGACGTCTGGGACGTTAGGGACATTCGGGACAGTTGGGACGTCTGGAACGTTAGGGACATATGGGACATTTAGGACGTCGGGGACGTTAGGGACATATGGAACATCTAGGACGCCTGGGACATTAGGGACATATGGGACAACTGGGCCGTCTGCGACGTTAGGGACATATGGGACATCTGGGACGTCTGGAACGTTAAGGACATATGGGACATCTAGGACGTCTGGGACATCTGGGACGTTAAGGACATATGGGACATTTAGGACGCCTGGGACATTAGGGACATATGGGACATCTGGGACGCCTGGAACATTAGGGACATATGGGACATATGGGACATCTGGGACGTCTGGGACGTCGTGGACGTTAAAGACATATAGGACATCTAGGACGTCTGGGACGTCTGGGACGTTAAGCTCATATGGGACATTTAGGACGCCTGGAACATTAGGGACATATGGGACATATGGGACATCTGGGACGCCTGGGACATTAGGGACATATGGGACATATGGGACATCTGGGACGTCTGGGACGTTAGGGACATATGGGACATCTGGGACGTTTGGGACGTTAAGGACATATGGGACATCTAGGACGTCTGGGACGTCTGGGACGTTAAGAACATATGAGACATTTTGGAAGCCTGGGACATTAGGGACATATGGAACATTTGGGAAGTCTGGGACGTCAAGGACATATGGGACATCTAGGACGTCTGGGACGTTAAGGACATATGGCACATTTAGGACGTCTGGGACATTAGGGACATATGGGACATATGGGACATATGGGATATGGGACGCCTGGGACATTAGGGACATATGGGACATATGGGACATCTGAGACGTCTGGGACGTTAGGGACATATGGGACATCTGGGACGTCTGGGACGATAGGGACATATGGGACATCTGGAACGTCTGGGCCGTTAGGGACATGTGGGACATATGGGACGTCTGGGACGTTAAGGACATATGGGACATCTAGCACGTCTGGGACGATAGGGACATATAGGACATCTAGGACGTCTGGGACGTTAGGGACATATGGGACATCTAGGACGTCTGAGACGCCTGAGACGTCTGAGACATTAGGGACATACGGGACGGCTGGGACGTCTGGGACGTTAGGGACATATGGGACATTTAAGACGTCTGGGACGTTAGGGACATATGGAACATCTAGCACGCCTTGGACATTAGGGACATATGGGACATATAAGAAATCTGGGACGTCTGGGACGTTAGGGACATATGGTACATGTGGGACGTCTGGGACGTTAAGGACATATGGGACATCTAGGACGTCTTGGACGTCTGGGACGTTAAGGACATATGGGACATCTGGGACGTCTGGGACGTTAGGGACATATGGGACATTTAGGATGTCTGGGACGTTAGGGACATATGGAACATCTAGGACGCCTGGGACATTAGGGACATATACGACATCTAGGACGTCTGATACGTCTGAGACATTAGGGACATACGGGACAGCTGGGACGTCTGGGACGTTAGGGACATATGGGACATTTAGGATGTCTGGGACGTTAGGGACATATGGAACATCTAGGACGCCTGGGACATTAGGGACATATGGGACATATGGAACATTTGAGACGTCTGGGACATTAGGGACATATGGGACATATGGGACATCTGGGACGTCTGGGACGTTAGGGACATATGGGACGTCTGAGACGTCTGGGACGTTAAGGACATATGGGACATCTAGGACGTCTGGGACGTCTGGGACGTTAGGGACGTATGGGACATCTAGGACGGCTGGGACATCTGGGACGTTAATGACATATGGGACATTTAGGACGCCTGGGACATTAGGGACATATGGGACATCTGGGACGTCTGGGACGTTAGGGACATATGGGACATCTAGGACGTCTGGGACGTCTGGGACATTTAGGACGCCTGGGACATTAGGGACATATGGGACATATGGGACATCTAGGACGCCTGGGACATTACGGACATATGGGACATATGGGACATCTGTGACGTCTGGGACGTTAGGGACATATGGGACATTTAGGACGCCTGAGGCATTAAGGACTTATGGGACATATGGGACATCTGGGACGCCTGGGACATTAGGGACACATGGGACATATGGGACATCTCAGACGTCTGGGACGTTAAAGACATATGGGACTTCTAGGACGTCTGGGACGTTCAGGACATATGGGACATTTAGGACGCCTGGAACATTAGGGACATATGGGACATATGGGACATCTGGGACGCCTGGGACATTAGGGTCATATGGGACATCTGGGACGTCTGGGACGTTAATAACATATGGGACATCTGGGACGTCTGGGACGTTAATGACATATGGGACATCTAGGACGTCTGGGACGTCTGGGACGTTGGGGACATACGGGAAGTTGGGGACATACGGGACAGCTGAAACGTCTGGGACGTTAGGGACATATGAGACATTTAATACGTCTGGGACGTTAGAGACATATGGAACATCTAAAACGTCTGGGACGTTAAGGACATATGGGACATCTAGGACGTCTGGGAAGTCTGGGACGTTAAGGACATATTGGACATTTAGGACGCCTGGGACATTAGGGACATATCGGACATATGGGACATCTGGGACGTCTGGGACGTCTGGGACGTTAGGGACATATAGGACATCTAGGACGTCTGGGACGTTAGGGACATGTGGGACATCTAGAACGTCTGGGACGTCTAGGACGTTAGGGACATACGGGACAGCTGGGACGTCTGGGACGTTAGGGACATATGAGACATTTAATACGTCTGGGACGTTAGAGACATATGGAACATCTAAAACGTCTGGGACGTTAAGGACATATGGGACATCTAGGACGTCTGGGAAGTCTGGGACGTTAAGGACATATTGGACATTTAGGACGCCTGGGACATTAGGGACATATCGGACATATGGGACATATGGGACATCTAGAACGTTTGGGACGTTAGGGAAATATGGGACATATGGGACATCTGGGACGCCTGGGACGTTAGGGACATATGGGACATCTAAAACGTCTGGGACGTTAAGGACATATGGGACATCTAGGACGTCTGGGAAGTCTGGGACGTTAAGGATATATGGGACATTTAGGACGCCTGGGACATTAGGGACATATCGGACATATGGGACATCTGGGACAACTGGACGTCTGGGACGTTAGGGACATATAGGACATCTAGGACGTCTGGGACGTTAGGGACATGTGGGACATCTAGAACGTCTGGGACGTCTAGGACGTTAGGGACATACGGGACAGCTGGGACGTCTGGGACGTTAAGGACATATGGGACATCTAGAACGTCTGGGACGTTAGGGAAATATGGGACATCTGGGACGTCTAGGACGTTAAGGACATATGGGACATCTGAGACGTTTGGGACGTTACGGACATATAGGGCATCTAGGACGTCTGGGACGTCTGGGACGTTAGGGGCATACGGGACAGCTAGGACGTCTGGGACGTCTAGGACGTTAGGGGCATACGGGACATTTAGGACGCCTGGAACATTAGGGACATATGGGACATATGGGACATCTGGGACGCCTGGGACATTAGGGACATATGGGACATATGGGACATCTGGGACGTCTGGGACGTTAAGGACATATGGGACATCTAGAACGTCTGGGACGTTAGGGAAATATGGGACATCTGGGACGTCTAGGACGTTAAGGACATATGGGACATCTGAGACGTTTGGGACGTTACGGACATATAGGGCATCTAGGACGTCTGGGACGTTAGGGGCATACGGGACAGCTAGGACGTCTGGGACGTCTGGGACGTTAGGGGCATACGGGACAGCTAGGACGTCTGGGACGTCTAGGACGTTAGGGGCATACGGGACATTTAGGACGCCTGGGACATTAGGGACACATGGGACATATGGGACATCTGGGACGTAGGGGACGTTTGGGACGTCTGGGACGTTAAGGTCATATGGGCATTTAGGACGCCTAGGACATTAGGGACATATGGGACATATGAGACATCTGGGACGTCTGAGACGTTAGGGACATATGGGACATCTGAGACGTCTGTGACGTTAGGTACATATGGGACTTCTAGGACGTCTGGGACGTTAAGGACATATGGGACATCTAGGACGTCTGGGAAGTCTGGGACGTTAAGGACATATGGGACATTTAGGACGCCTGGGACATTAGGGACATATCGGACATATGGGACATCTGGGACATCTGGTACGTCTGGGACGTCTGGGACGTTAGGGACATATAGGACATCTAGGACGTCTGGGACGTTAGGGACATGTGGGACATCTAGAACGTCTGGGACGTCTAGGACGTTAGGGACATACGGGACAGCTGGGACGTCTGGGACGTTAAGGACATATGGGACATCTAGAACGTCTGGGACGTTAGGGAAATATGGGACATCTGGGACGCCTGGGACGTTAGGGACATATGGGATATCTAAAACGTCTGGGACGTTAAGGACATTTGGGACATCTAGGACGTCTGGGAAGTCTGGAACGTTAAGGACATATGGGACATTTAGGACGCCTGGGACATTAGGGACATATCGGACATATGGGACATCTGGGACAACTGGGACGTCTGGGACGTTAGGGACATATAGGACATCTAGGACGTCTGGGACGTTAGGGACATGTGGGACATCTAGAACGTCTGGGACGTCTAGGACGTTAGGAACATACGGGACAGCTGGGACGTCTGGGACGTTAAGGACATATGGGACATCTAGAACGTCTGGGACGTTAGGGAAATATGGGACATCTGGGACGTCTAGGACGTTAAGGACATATGGGACATCTGAGACGTTTGGGACGTTACGGACATATAGGGCATCTAGGACGTCTGGGACGTCTGGGACGTTAGGGGCATACGGGACAGCTAGGACGTCTGGGACGTTAAGGACATATGGGACATTTAGGACGTCTGGGACGTTAGGGACATATGGAACATCTAGGACGCCTGGGACATTGTGAACATATGGGACGTATGGGACATCTGGGACGTCTGGGACGTTAGGGACATATGGGACATCTGGGACGTCTGGAACGTTAGGGACATATGGGACATTTAGGACGTCGGGGACGTTAGGGACATAGGAAACATCTAGGACGCCTGGGACATTAGGGATATATGGGACATTTAGGACGTCTGGGACGTTAGGGACATATGAAGCATCTAGGACGTCTGGGACGTCTGGGACGTCTAGGACGTCTGGGACGTCTGGGACGTCTGGGAAGTTAGGGACATATAGGACATTTAGGACGTCTGGGACGTTAGGGACATATGGGGCATCTAGGACGCCTGGGACGTCTGGGACGTTAGGGACATTTGGGACAGTTGGGACGTCTGGAACGTTAGGGACATATGGGACATTTAGGACGTCGGGGACGTTAGGGACATATGGAACATCTAGGACGCCTGGGACATTAGGGACATATGGGACAACTGGGCCGTCTGCGACGTTAGGGACATATGGGACATCTGGGACGTCTGGGACGTTAAGGACATATGGGACATCTAGGACGTCTGGGACATCTGGGACGTTAAGGACATATGGGACATTTAGGACGCCTGGGACATTAGGGACATATGGGACATCTGGGACGCCTGGAACATTAGGGACATATGGGACATATGGGACATCTGGGACGTCTGGGACGTCGTGGACGTTAAAGACATATAGGACATCTAGGACGTCTGGGACGTCTGGGACGTTAAGCTCATATGGGACATTTAGGACGCCTGGAACATTAGGGACATATGGGACATATGGGACATCTGGGACGCCTGGGACATTAGGGACATATGGGACATATGGGACATCTGGGACGTCTGGGACGTTAGGGACATATGGGACATCTGGGACGTTTGGGACGTTAAGGACATATGGGGCGTCTTGGACGTCTGGGACGCAAAGGACATATGGGACATCTAGGACGTCTGGGACGTCTGGGACGTTAAGAACATATGGGACATTTTGGAAGCCTGGGACATTAGGGACATATGGAACATTTGGGACGTCTGGGACGTCAAGGACATATGGGACATCTAGGACGTCTGGGACGTTAAGGACATATGGCCCATTTAGGACGTCTGGGACATTAGGGACATATGGGACATATGGGACATATGGGATATGGGACGCCTGGGACATTAGGGACATATGGGACATATGGGACATCTGAGACGTCTGGGACGTTAGGGACATATGGGACATCTGGGACGTCTGGGACGATAGGGACATATGGGACATCTGGAACGTCTGGGCCGTTAGGGACATGTGGGACATATGGGACGTCTGGGACGTTAAGGACATATGGGACATCTAGCACGTCTGGGACGATAGGGACATATAGGACATCTAGGACGTCTGGGACGTTAGGGACATATGGGACATCTAGGACGTCTGAGACGCCTGAGACGTCTGAGACATTAGGGACATACGGGACGGCTGGGACGTCTGGGACGTTAGGGACATATGGGACATTTAAGACGTCTGGGACGTTAGGGACATATGGAACATCTAGCACGCCTGGGACATTAGGGACATATGGGACATATAAGACATCTGGGACGTCTGGGACGTTAGGGACATATGGTACATGTGGGACGTCTGGGACGTTAAGGACATATGGGACATCTAGGACGTCTTGGACGTCTGGGACGTTAAGGACATATGGGACATCTGGGACGTCTGGGACGTTAGGGACATATGGGACATTTAGGATGTCTGGGACGTTAGGGACATATGGAACATCTAGGACGCCTGGGACATTAGGGACATATACGACATCTAGGACGTCTGATACGTCTGAGACGTCTGAGACATTAGGGACATACGGGACAGCTGGGACGTCTGGGACGTTAGGGACATATGGGACATTTAGGATGTCTGGGACGTTAGGGACATATGGAACATCTAGGACGCCTGGGACATTAGGGACATATGGGACATATGGAACATCTGAGACGTCTGGGACATTAGGGACATATGGGACATATGGGACATCTGGGACGTCTGGGACGTTAGGGACATATGGGACGTCTGAGACGTCTGGGACGTTAAGGACATATGGGACATCTAGGACGTCTGGGACGTCTGGGACGTTAGGGACGTATGGGACATCTAGGACGGCTGGGACATCTGGGACGTTAATGACATATGGGACATTTAGGACGCCTGGGACATTAGGGACATATGGGACATCTGGGACGTCTGGGACGTTAGGGACATATGGGACATCTAGGACGTCTGGGACGTCTGGGACATTTAGGACGCCTATGACATTAGGGACATATGGGACATCTAGGACGCCTGGGACATTACGGACATATGGGACATATGGGACATCTGTGACGTCTGGGACGTTAGGGACATATGGGACATTTAGGACGCCTGAGGCATTAAGGACTTATGGGACATATGGGACATCTGGGACGCCTGGGACATTAGGGACACATGGGACATATGGGACATCTGGGACGTCTGGGACGTTAAAGACATATGGGACATCTAGGACGTCTGGGACGTCTGGGACGTTCAGGACATATGGGACATTTAGGACGCCTGGAACATTAGGGACATATGGGACATATGGGACATCTGGGACGCCTGGGACATTAGGGTCATATGGGACATCTGGGACGTCTGGGACGTTAGGAACATATGGGACATCTGGGACATCTGGGACGTTAATGACATATGGGACATCTAGGACGTCTGGAACGTCTGGGACGTTGGGGACATACGGGAAGTTTGGGACATACGGGACAGCTGAAACGTCTGGGACGTTAGGGACATATGAGACATTTAATACGTCTGGGACGTTAGAGACATATGGAACATCTAAAACGTCTGGGACGTTAAGGACATATGGGACATCTAGGACGTCTGGGAAGTCTGGGACGTTAAGGACATATTGGACATTTAGGACGCCTGGGACATTAGGGACATATCGGACATATGGGACATCTGGGACGTCTGGGACGTCTGGGACGTTAGGGACATATAGGACATCTAGGACGTCTGGGACGTTAGGGACATGTGAGACATCTTGAACGTCTGGGACGTCTAGGACGTTAGGGACATACGGGACAGCTGGGACGTCTGGGACGTTAAGGGCATATGGGACATCTAGAACGTTTGGGACGTTAGGGAAATATGGGACATATGGGACATCTGGGACGCCTGGGACGTTAGGGACATATGGGACATCTAAAACGTCTGGGACGTTAAGGACATATGGGACATCTAGGACGTCTGGGAAGTCTGGGACGTTAAGGACATATTGGACATTTAGGACGCCTGGGACATTAGGGACATATCGGACATATGGGACATCTAGGACGTCTGGGACGTCTGGGACGTTAGGGACATATAGGACATCTAGGACGTCTGGGACGTTAGGGACATGAGAGACATCTTGAACGTCTGGGACGTCTAGGACGTTAGGGACATACGGGACAGCTGGGACGTCTGGGACGTTAAGGGCATATGGGACATCTAGAACGTTTGGGACGTTAGGGAAATATGGGACATATGGGACATCTGGGACGCCTGGGACGTTAGGGACATATGGGACATCTAAAACGTCTGGGACGTTAAGGACATATGGGACATTTAGGACGCCTGGGACATTAGGGACATATCGGACATATGGGACATCTGGGACAACTGGGACGTCTGGGACGTTAGGGACATATAGGACATCTATAACGTCTGGGACGTTAGGGAAATATGGGACATCTGGGACGTCTAGGACGTTAAGGACATATGGGACATCTGAGACGTTTGGGACGTTACGGACATATAGGGAACCTAGGACGTCTGGGACGTTAGGGGCATACGGGACAGCTAGGACGTCTGGGACGTCTAGGACGTTAGGGGCATACGGGACATTTAGGACGCCTGGAACATTAGGGACATGTGGGACATATGGGACATCTGGGACGCCTGGGACATTAGGGTCATATGGGACATCTGGGACAACTGGGACGTCTGGGACGTTAGGGACATATAGGACATCTAGGACGTCTGGGACGTTAGGGACATGTGGGACATCTAGAACGTCTGGGACGTCTAGGACGTTAGGGACATACGGGACAGCTGGGACGTCTGGGACGTTAAGGACATATGGGACATCTATAACGTCTGGGACGTTAGGGAAATATGGGACATCTGGGACGTCTAGGACGTTAAGGACATATGGGACATCTGAGACGTTTGGGACGTTACGGACATATAGGGAACCTAGGACGTCTGGGACGTCTGGGACGTTAGGGGCATACGGGACAGCTAGGACGTCTGGGACGTCTAGGACGTTAGGGGCATACGGGACATTTAGGACGCCTGGAACATTAGGGACATGTGGGACATATGGGACATCTGGGACGCCTGGGACATTAGGGTCATATGGGACATCTGGGACGTCTGGGACGTTAGGAACATATGGGACATCTGGGACATCTGGGACGTTAATGACATATGGGACATCTAGGACGTCAGGGACGTCTGGGACGTTGGGGACATACGGGAAGTTGGGGACATACGGGACAGCTGAAACGTCTGGGACGTTAGGGACATATGAGACATTTAATACGTCTGGGACGTTAGAGACATATGGAACATCTAAAACGTCTGGGACGTTAAGGACATATGGGACATCCAGGACGTCTGGGAAGTCTGGGACGTTAAGGACATATTGGACATTTAGGACGCCTGGGACATTAGGGACATATCGGACATATGGGACATCTGGGACGCCTGGGACGTTAGGGACATATGGGACATCTAGGACGTCTGGGAAGTCTGGGACGTTAAGGACATATGGGACATTTAGGACGCCTGGGACATTAGGGACATATCGGACATATGGGACATCTGGGACAACTGGGACGTCTGGGACGTTAGGGACATATAGGACATCTAGGACGTCTGGGACGTTAGGGACATGTGCGACATCTAGAACGTCTGGGACGTCTAGGACGTTAGGGACATACGGGACAGCTGGGACGTCTGGGACGTTAAGGACATATGGGACATCTAGAACGTCTGGGACGTTAGGGAAATATGGGACATCTGGGACGTCTAGGA
This sequence comes from Agriotes lineatus, assembly GCA_940337035.1. Lineage (NCBI taxonomy): Eukaryota > Metazoa > Arthropoda > Insecta > Coleoptera > Elateridae > Agriotes > Agriotes lineatus. The sequence goes on from CALNHX010005162.1 coordinate 87,620, forward strand.
CGTTAAGGACATATGGGACATCTGAGACGTTTGGGACGTTACGGACATATAGGGCATCTAGGACGTCTGGGACGTCTGGGACGTTAGGGGCATACGGGACAGCTAGGACGTCTGGGACGTTAAGGACATATGGGACATTTAGGACGTCTGGGACGTTAGGGACATATGGAACATCTAGGACGCCTGGGACATTGTGAACATATGGGTCGTATGGGACATCTGGGACGTCTGGGATGTTAGGGACATATGGGACATCTGGGACGTCTGGAACGTTAGGGACATATGGGACATTTAGGACGTCGGGGACGTTAGGGACATAGGGAACATCTAGGACGCCTGGGACATTAGGGATATATGGGACATTTAGGACGTCTGGGACGTTAGGGACATATGAAGCATCTAGGACGTCTGGGACGTCTGGGACGTCTAGGACGTCTGGGACGTCTGGGACGTCTGGGAAGTTTAGGACATATAGGACATTTAGGACGTCTGGGACGTTAGGGACATATGGGGCATCTAGGACGCCTGGGACGTTAGGGACATTCGGGACAGTTGGGACGTCTGGAACGTTAGGGACATATGGGACATTTAGGACGTCGGGGACGTTAGGGACATATGGAACATCTAGGACGCCTGGGACATTAGGGACATATGGGACAACTGGGCCGTCTGCGACGTTAGGGACATATGGGACATCTGGGACGTCTGGGACGTTAAGGACATATGGGACATCTAGGACGTCTGGGACATCTGGGACGTTAAGGACATATGGGACATTTAGGACGCCTGGGACATTAGGGACATATGGGACATCTGGGACGCCTGGAACATTAGGGACATATGGGACATATGGGACATCTGGGACGTCTGGGACGTCGTGGACGTTAAAGACATATAGGACATCTAGGACGTCTGGGACGTCTGGGACGTTAAGCTCATATGGGACATTTAGGACGCCTGGAACATTAGGGACATATGGGACATATGGGACATCTGGGACGCCTGGGACATTAGGGACATATGGGACATATGGGACATCTGGGACGTCTGGGACGTTAGGGACATATGGGACATCTGGGACGTTTGGGACGTTAAGGACATATGGGGCGTCTTGGACGTCTGGGACGTCTGGGACGTTAGGGGCATACGGGACAGCTAGGACGTCTGGGACGTTAAGGACATATGGGACATTTAGGACGTCTGGGACGTTAGGGACATATGGAACATCTAGGACGCCTGGGACATTGTGAACATATGGGACGTATGGGACATCTGGGACGTCTGGGACGTTAGGGACATATGGGACATCTGGGACGTCTGGAACGTTAGGGACATATGGGACATTTAGGACGTCGGGGACGTTAGGGACATAGGAAACATCTAGGACGCCTGGGACATTAGGGATATATGGGACATTTAGGACGTCTGGGACGTTAGGGACATATGAAGCATCTAGGACGTCTGGGACGTCTGGGACGTCTAGGACGTCTGGGACGTCTGGGACGTCTGGGAAGTTAGGGACATATAGGACATTTAGGACGTCTGGGACGTTAGGGACATATGGGGCATCTAGGACGCCTGGGACGTCTGGGACGTTAGGGACATTTGGGACAGTTGGGACGTCTGGAACGTTAGGGACATATGGGACATTTAGGACGTCGGGGACGTTAGGGACATATGGAACATCTAGGACGCCTGGGACATTAGGGACATATGGGACAACTGGGCCGTCTGCGACGTTAGGGACATATGGGACATCTGGGACGTCTGGGACGTTAAGGACATATGGGACATCTAGGACGTCTGGGACATCTGGGACGTTAAGGACATATGGGACATTTAGGACGCCTGGGACATTAGGGACATATGGGACATCTGGGACGCCTGGAACATTAGGGACATATGGGACATATGGGACATCTGGGACGTCTGGGACGTCGTGGACGTTAAAGACATATAGGACATCTAGGACGTCTGGGACGTCTGGGACGTTAAGCTCATATGGGAGATTTAGGACGCCTGGAACATTAGGGACATATGGGACATATGGGACATCTGGGACGCCTGGGACATTAGGGACATATGGGACATATGGGACATCTGGGACGTCTGGGACGTTAGGGACATATGGGACATCTGGGACGTTTGGGACGTTAAGGACATATGGGGCGTCTTGGACGTCTGGGACGCAAAGGACATATGGGACATCTAGGACGTCTGGGACGTCTGGGACGTTAAGAACATATGGGACATTTTGGAAGCCTGGGACATTAGGGACATATGGAACATTTGGGACGTCTGGGACGTCAAGGACATATGGGACATCTAGGACGTCTGGGACGTTAAGGACATATGGCCCATTTAGGACGTCTGGGACATTAGGGACATATGGGACATATGGGACATATGGGATATGGGACGCCTGGGACATTAGGGACATATGGGACATATGGGACATCTGAGACGTCTGGGACGTTAGGGACATATGGGACATCTGGGACGTCTGGGACGATAGGGACATATGGGACATCTGGAACGTCTGGGCCGTTAGGGACATGTGGGACATATGGGACGTCTGGGACGTTAAGGACATATGGGACATCTAGCACGTCTGGGACGATAGGGACATATAGGACATCTAGGACGTCTGGGACGTTAGGGACATATGGGACATCTAGGACGTCTGAGACGCCTGAGACGTCTGAGACATTAGGGACATACGGGACGGCTGGGACGTCTGGGACGTTAGGGACATATGGGACATTTAAGACGTCTGGGACGTTAGGGACATATGGAACATCTAGCACGCCTGGGACATTAGGGACATATGGGACATATAAGACATCTGGGACGTCTGGGACGTTAGGGACATATGGTACATGTGGGACGTCTGGGACGTTAAGGACATATGGGACATCTAGGACGTCTTGGACGTCTGGGACGTTAAGGACATATGGGACATCTGGGACGTCTGGGACGTTAGGGACATATGGGACATTTAGGATGTCTGGGACGTTAGGGACATATGGAACATCTAGGACGCCTGGGACATTAGGGACATATACGACATCTAGGACGTCTGATACGTCTGAGACGTCTGAGACATTAGGGACATACGGGACAGCTGGGACGTCTGGGACGTTAGGGACATATGGGACATTTAGGATGTCTGGGACGTTAGGGACATATGGAACATCTAGGACGCCTGGGACATTAGGGACATATGGGACATATGGAACATCTGAGACGTCTGGGACATTAGGGACATATGGGACATATGGGACATCTGGGACGTCTGGGACGTTAGGGACATATGGGACGTCTGAGACGTCTGGGACGTTAAGGACATATGGGACATCTAGGACGTCTGGGACGTCTGGGACGTTAGGGACGTATGGGACATCTAGGACGGCTGGGACATCTGGGACGTTAATGACATATGGGACATTTAGGACGCCTGGGACATTAGGGACATATGGGACATCTGGGACGTCTGGGACGTTAGGGACATATGGGACATCTAGGACGTCTGGGACGTCTGGGACATTTAGGACGCCTATGACATTAGGGACATATGGGACATCTAGGACGCCTGGGACATTACGGACATATGGGACATATGGGACATCTGTGACGTCTGGGACGTTAGGGACATATGGGACATTTAGGACGCCTGAGGCATTAAGGACTTATGGGACATATGGGACATCTGGGACGCCTGGGACATTAGGGACACATGGGACATATGGGACATCTGGGACGTCTGGGACGTTAAAGACATATGGGACATCTAGGACGTCTGGGACGTCTGGGACGTTCAGGACATATGGGACATTTAGGACGCCTGGAACATTAGGGACATATGGGACATATGGGACATCTGGGACGCCTGGGACATTAGGGTCATATGGGACATCTGGGACGTCTGGGACGTTAGGAACATATGGGACATCTGGGACATCTGGGACGTTAATGACATATGGGACATCTAGGACGTCTGGAACGTCTGGGACGTTGGGGACATACGGGAAGTTTGGGACATACGGGACAGCTGAAACGTCTGGGACGTTAGGGACATATGAGACATTTAATACGTCTGGGACGTTAGAGACATATGGAACATCTAAAACGTCTGGGACGTTAAGGACATATGGGACATCTAGGACGTCTGGGAAGTCTGGGACGTTAAGGACATATTGGACATTTAGGACGCCTGGGACATTAGGGACATATCGGACATATGGGACATCTGGGACGTCTGGGACGTCTGGGACGTTAGGGACATATAGGACATCTAGGACGTCTGGGACGTTAGGGACATGTGAGACATCTTGAACGTCTGGGACGTCTAGGACGTTAGGGACATACGGGACAGCTGGGACGTCTGGGACGTTAAGGGCATATGGGACATCTAGAACGTTTGGGACGTTAGGGAAATATGGGACATATGGGACATCTGGGACGCCTGGGACGTTAGGGACATATGGGACATCTAAAACGTCTGGGACGTTAAGGACATATGGGACATCTAGGACGTCTGGGAAGTCTGGGACGTTAAGGACATATTGGACATTTAGGACGCCTGGGACATTAGGGACATATCGGACATATGGGACATCTAGGACGTCTGGGACGTCTGGGACGTTAGGGACATATAGGACATCTAGGACGTCTGGGACGTTAGGGACATGAGAGACATCTTGAACGTCTGGGACGTCTAGGACGTTAGGGACATACGGGACAGCTGGGACGTCTGGGACGTTAAGGGCATATGGGACATCTAGAACGTTTGGGACGTTAGGGAAATATGGGACATATGGGACATCTGGGACGCCTGGGACGTTAGGGACATATGGGACATCTAAAACGTCTGGGACGTTAAGGACATATGGGACATTTAGGACGCCTGGGACATTAGGGACATATCGGACATATGGGACATCTGGGACAACTGGGACGTCTGGGACGTTAGGGACATATAGGACATCTATAACGTCTGGGACGTTAGGGAAATATGGGACATCTGGGACGTCTAGGACGTTAAGGACATATGGGACATCTGAGACGTTTGGGACGTTACGGACATATAGGGAACCTAGGACGTCTGGGACGTCTGGGACGTTAGGGGCATACGGGACAGCTAGGACGTCTGGGACGTCTAGGACGTTAGGGGCATACGGGACATTTAGGACGCCTGGAACATTAGGGACATGTGGGACATATGGGACATCTGGGACGCCTGGGACATTAGGGTCATATGGGACATCTGGGACGTCTGGGACGTTAGGAACATATGGGACATCTGGGACATCTGGGACGTTAATGACATATGGGACATCTAGGACGTCAGGGACGTCTGGGACGTTGGGGACATACGGGAAGTTGGGGACATACGGGACAGCTGAAACGTCTGGGACGTTAGGGACATATGAGACATTTAATACGTCTGGGACGTTAGAGACATATGGAACATCTAAAACGTCTGGGACGTTAAGGACATATGGGACATCCAGGACGTCTGGGAAGTCTGGGACGTTAAGGACATATTGGACATTTAGGACGCCTGGGACATTAGGGACATATCGGACATATGGGACATCTGGGACGCCTGGGACGTTAGGGACATATGGGACATCTAGGACGTCTGGGAAGTCTGGGACGTTAAGGACATATGGGACATTTAGGACGCCTGGGACATTAGGGACATATCGGACATATGGGACATCTGGGACAACTGGGACGTCTGGGACGTTAGGGACATATAGGACATCTAGGACGTCTGGGACGTTAGGGACATGTGCGACATCTAGAACGTCTGGGACGTCTAGGACGTTAGGGACATACGGGACAGCTGGGACGTCTGGGACGTTAAGGACATATGGGACATCTAGAACGTCTGGGACGTTAGGGAAATATGGGACATCTGGGACGTCTAGGACGTTAAGGACATATGGGACATCTGAGACGTTTGGGACGTTACGGACATATAGGGCATCTAGGACGTCTGGGACGTCTGGGACGTTAGGGGCATACGGGACAGCTAGGACGTCTGGGACGTTAAGGACATATGGGACATTTAGGACGTCTGGGACGTTAGGGACATATGGAACATCTAGGACGCCTGGGACATTGTGAACATATGGGTCGTATGGGACATCTGGGACGTCTGGGATGTTAGGGACATATGGGACATCTGGGACGTCTGGAACGTTAGGGACATATGGGACATTTAGGACGTCGGGGACGTTAGGGACATAGGGAACATCTAGGACGCCTGGGACATTAGGGATATATGGGACATTTAGGACGTCTGGGACGTTAGGGACATATGAAGCATCTAGGACGTCTGGGACGTCTGGGACGTCTAGGACGTCTGGGACGTCTGGGACGTCTGGGAAGTTTAGGACATATAGGACATTTAGGACGTCTGGGACGTTAGGGACATATGGGGCATCTAGGACGCCTGGGACGTCTGGGACGTCTGGGACGTTAGGGACATTCGGGACAGTTGGGACGTCTGGAACGTTAGGGACATATGGGACATTTAGGACGTCGGGGACGTTAGGGACATATGGAACATCTAGGACGCCTGGGACATTAGGGACATATGGGACAACTGGGCCGTCTGCGACGTTAGGGACATATGGGACATCTGGGACGTCTGGGACGTTAAGGACATATGGGACATCTAGGACGTCTGGGACATCTGGGACGTTAAGGACATATGGGACATTTAGGACGCCTGGGACATTAGGGACATATGGGACATCTGGGACGCCTGGAACATTAGGGACATATGGGACATATGGGACATCTGGGACGTCTGGGACGTCGTGGACGTTAAAGACATATAGGACATCTAGGACGTCTGGGACGTCTGGGACGTTAAGCTCATATGGGACATTTAGGACGCCTGGAACATTAGGGACATATGGGACATATGGGACATCTGGGACGCCTGGGACATTAGGGACATATGGGACATATGGGACATCTGGGACGTCTGGGACGTTAGGGACATATGGGACATCTGGACGTTTGGGACGTTAAGGACATATGGGGCGTCTTGGACGTCTGGGACGCAAAGGACATATGGGACATCTAGGACGTCTGGGACGTCTGGGACGTTAAGAACATATGAGACATTTTGGAAGCCTGGGACATTAGGGACATATGGAACATTTGGGAAGTCTGGGACGTCAAGGACATATGGACATCTAGGACGTCTGGGACGTTAAGGACATATGGCACATTTAGGACGTCTGGGACATTAGGGACATATGGGACATATGGGACATATGGGATATGGGACGCCTGGGACATTAGGGACATATGGGACATATGGGACATCTGAGACGTCTGGGACGTTAGGGACATATGGGACATCTGGGACGTCTGGGACGATAGGGACATATGGGACATCTGGAACGTCTGGGCCGTTAGGGACATGTGGGACATATGGGACGTCTGGGACGTTAAGGACATATGGGACATCTAGCACGTCTGGGACGATAGGGACATATAGGACATCTAGGACGTCTGGGACGTTAGGGACATATGGGACATCTAGGACGTCTGAGACGCCTGAGACGTCTGAGACATTAGGGACATACGGGACGGCTGGGACGTCTGGGACGTTAGGGACATATGGGACATTTAAGACGTCTGGGACGTTAGGGACATATGGAACATCTAGCACGCCTGGGACATTAGGGACATATGGGACATATAAGAAATCTGGGACATCTGGGACGTTAGGGACATATGGTACATGTGGGACGTCTGGACGTTAAGGACATATGGGACATCTAGGACGTCTTGGACGTCTGGGACGTTAAGGACATATGGGACACCTGGGACGTCTGGGACGTTAGGGACATATGGGACATTTAGGATGTCTGGGACGTTAGGGACATATGGAACATCTAGGACGCCTGGGACATTAGGGACATATACGACATCTAGGACGTCTGATACGTCTGAGACATTAGGGACATACGGGACAGCTGGGACGTCTGGGACGTTAGGGACATATGGGACATTTAGGATGTCTGGGACGTTAGGGACATATGGAACATCTAGGACGCCTGGGACATTAGGGACATATGGGACATATGGAACATCTGAGACGTCTGGGACATTAGGGACATATGGGACATATGGGACATCTGGGACGTCTGGGACGTTAGGGACATATGGGACGTCTGAGACGTCTGGGACGTTAAGGACATATGGGACATCTAGGACGTCTGGGACGTCTGGGACGTTAGGGACGTATGGGACATCTAGGACGGCTGGGACATCTGGGACGTTAATGACATATGGGACATTTAGGACGCCTGGGACATTAGGGACATATGGGACATCTGGGACGTCTGGGACGTTAGGGACATATGGGACATCTAGGACGTCTGGGACGTCTGGGACATTTAGGACGCCTGGGACATTAGGGACATATGGGACATATGGGACATCTAGGACGCCTGGGACATTACGGACATATGGGACATATGGGACATCTGTGACGTCTGGGACGTTAGGGACATATGGGACATTTAGGACGCCTGAGGCATTAAGGACTTATGGGACATATGGGACATCTGGGACGCCTGGGACATTAGGGACACATGGGACATATGGGACATCTCAGACGTCTGGGACGTTAAAGACATATGGGACTTCTAGGACGTCTGGGACGTCTGGGACGTTCAGGACATATGGGACATTTAGGACGCCTGGAACATTAGGGACATATGGGACATATGGGACATCTGGGACGCCTGGGACATTAGGGTCATATGGGACATCTGGGACGTCTGGGACGTTAATAACATATGGGACATCTGGGACGTCTGGGACGTTAATGACATATGGGACATCTAGGACGTCTGGGACGTCTGGGACGTTGGGGACATACGGGAAGTTGGGGACATACGGGACAGCTGAAACGTCTGGGACGTTAGGGACATATGAGACATTTAATACGTCTGGGACGTTAGAGACATATGGAACATCTAAAACGTATGGGACATCTAGGACGGCTGGGACATCTGGGACGTTAATGACATATGGGACATTTAGGACGCCTGGGACATTAGGGACATATGGGACATCTGGGACGTCTGGGACGTTAGGGACATATGGGACATCTAGGACGTCTGGGACGTCTGGGACATTTAGGACGCCTGGGACATTAGGGACATATGGGACATATGGGACATCTAGGACGCCTGGGACATTACGGACATATGGGACATATGGGACATCTGTGACGTCTGGGACGTTAGGGACATATGGGACATTTAGGACGCCTGAGGCATTAAGGACTTATGGGACATATGGGACATCTGGGACGCCTGGGACATTAGGGACACATGGGACATATGGGACATCTCAGACGTCTGGGACGTTAAAGACATATGGGACTTCTAGGACGTCTGGGACGTCTGGGACGTTCAGGACATATGGGACATTTAGGACGCCTGGAACATTAGGGACATATGGGACATATGGGACATCTGGGACGCCTGGGACATTAGGGTCATATGGGACATCTGGGACGTCTGGGACGTTAATAACATATGGGACATCTGGGACGTCTGGGACGTTAATGACATATGGGACATCTAGGACGTCTGGGACGTCTGGGACGTTGGGGACATACGGGAAGTTGGGGACATACGGGACAGCTGAAACGTCTGGGTCGTTAGGGACATATGAGACATTTAATACGTCTGGGACGTTAGAGACATATGGAACATCTAAAACGTCTGGGACGTTAAGGACATATGGGACATCTAAGACGTCTGGAAAGTCTGGGACGGTAAGGACATATGGGACATTTAGGACGCCTGGGACATTAGGGACATATCGGACATATGGGACATCTGGGACGTCTGAGACGTCTGGGACGTTAGGGACATATAGGACATCTAGGACGTCTGGGACGTTAGGGACATGTGGGACATCTAGAACGTCTGGGACGTCTAGGACGTTAGGGACATACGGGACAGCTGGGACGTCTGGGACGTTAAGGACATATGGGACATCTAGAGCGTCTGGGATGTTAGGGAAATATGGGACATATGGGACATCTGGGACGCCTGGGACGTTAGGGACATATGGGACATCTAAAACGTCTGGGACGTTAAGGACATATGGGACATCTAGGACGTCTGGGAAGTCTGGGACGTTAAGGACATATGGGACATTTAGGACGCCTGGGACATTAGGGACATTTCGGACATATGGGACATCTGGGACAACTGGGACGTCTGGGACGTTAGGGACATATGGGACATATGGGACGTCTGGGACGTTAGGGACATGTGGGTTATCTAGAACGTCTGGAACGTCTAGGACGTTAGGGACATACGGGACAGCTGGGACGTCTGGGACGTTAAGGACATATGGGACATCTAGAACGTCTGGGACGTTAGGGAAATATGGGGCATCTGGGACGTCTAGGACGTTAAGGACATATGGGACATCTGAGACGTTTGGGACGTTACGGACATATAGGGCATCTAGGACGTCTGGGACATTAGGGACATATGGGACATCTACAACGTCTGGGACGTTAGGGGCATACGGGACAGCTGGGACGTCTGGGACGTTAAGGACATATGGGACATTTAGGACGTCTGGGACGTTAGGGACATATGGAACATCTAGGACGCCTGGGACATTGTGAACATATGGGACATATGGGACATCTGGGACGTCTGGGACGTTAGGGACATATGGGACATCTGGGACGTCTGGAACGTTAGGGACATATGGGACATCTGGGACGTCTGGAACGTTAGGGACATATGGGACATTTAGGACGTCGGGGACGTTAGGAACATATTTAACATCTAGGACGCCTGGGACATTAGGGATATATGGGACATTTAGGACGTCTGGGACGTTAGGGACATATGAAGCATCTAGGACGTCTGGGACGTCTGGGACGTCTGGGACGTCTGCGACGTTAGGGACATTCGGGACAGTTGGGACGTCTGGAACGTTAGGGCATATGGGACATTTAGGACGTCGGGGACGTTAGGGACATATGGAACATCTAGGACGCCTGGGACATTAGGGACATATGGGACATATGGGACATCTGGGACGTTAAGGACATATGGGACATCTAGGGCGTCTTGGACGTCTGGGACGTTAAAGACATATGGGACATCTGGGACGTCTGGGACGTTAGTGACATATACGACATCTAGGACGTCTGATACGTCTGAGACGTCTGAGACATTAGGGACATACGGGACAGCTGGGACGTCTGGGATGTTAGGGACATATGGGACATTTAGAATGTCTGGGACGTTAGGGACATATGGAACATCTAGGACGCATGGGACATTAGGGACATATGGGACATATGGATCATCTGAGACGTCTGGGACGTTAGGGACATATAGGACATTTAACGCCTGAGGCATTAACGACATATGGGACATCTGGGACTCCTGGGACATTAGGGACACATGGGACATATGAGACATCTGGGACGTCGTGGACGTTAAAGACATATGCGACATCTAGGACGTCTGGGACGTCTGGGACGTTAAACACATATGGGACATTTAGGACGCCTGGAACATTAAGGACATATGGGACATATGGGACATCTGGGACGCCTGGGACATTAGGGTCATATGGGACACATGGGACATCTGGGACGTCTGGGACGTTAGGGACATATGGGACGTCTGAAACGTCTGGGACGTTAAGGACATATGGGACATCTAGGACGTCTGGGACGTCTGGGACGTTAGGGACATATGGGACATCTAGGACGTCTGGGACGTCTGGGACATTTAGGACGCCTGGGACATTAGAGACATATGGGACATATGGGACATCTAGGACGTTAGCGACATATGGAACACATGGGACATCTGGGACGTCTGGGACGTTAGGGACATATGGGACGTCTGAAACGTCTGGGACGTTAAGGACATATGGGACATCTAGGACGTCTGGGACGTCTGGGACGTTAGGGACATATGGGACATCTAGGACGTCTGGGACATTAGAGACATATGGGACATATGGGACATCTAGGACGTTAGGGACATATGGAACACATGGGACATCTGGGACGTCTGGGACGTTAGGGACATATGGAACACATGGGACATCTGGGACGTCTGGGACGTTAGGGACATATGGGACGTCTGAAACGTCTGGGACCTCTGGGACATTTAGGACGCCTGGGACATTAGAGACATATGGGACGTCTGGGACATTTAGGACGCCTGGAACATTAGGGACATATGGGACATATGGGACATCTGGGACGCCTGGGACATTAGGGACATATGGGACACATGGGACATCTGGGACGTCTGGGACGTTAGGGACATATGGGACGTCTGAAACCTCTGGGACGTCTGGGACATTTAGGACGCCTGGGACATTAGAGACATATGGGACATATGGGACATCTAGGACGTTAGGGACATATGGAACACATGGGACATCTGGGACGTCTGGGACGTTAGGGACATATGGGACGTCTGAAACGTCTGGGACGTCTGGGACATTTAGGACGCCTGGGACATTAGAGACATATGGGACGTCTGGGACATTTAGGACGCCTGGAACATTAGGGTCCTATGGGACATATGGGACATCTGGGACGCCTGGGACATTAGGGAAATATGGGACACATGGGACATCTGGGACGTTTGGGACGTTAGGGACATATGGGACGTCTGAAACGTCTGGGACGTTAAGGACATATGGGACATCTAGGACGTCTGGGACGTCTGGGACGTTAGGGACATATGGGACATCTAGGACATCTGGGACGTCTGGGACATTTAGGACGCCTGGGACATTAGGGACATATGAGACATATGGGACATCTAGGACGCCTGGGACATTAAGGACATATGGGACATATGGAACATCTGTGACGTCTGAGACGTTAGGGACATATGGGACATTTAGGACGCTTGAGGCATTAAGGACTTATGGGTCATATGGGACATCTGGGACGCCTGGGACATTAGGGACACATGGAACATATGGGACATCTGTGACGTCTGAGACGTTAGGGACATATGGGACATTTAGGACGCTTGAGGCATTAAGGACTTATGGGTCATATGGGACATCGGGGACGTCTAGGACGTTAGGGACGTTAGGGACATACGGGACGTCTGAAACGTCTGGGACGTTAAGGACATATGGGACATCTAATACGTCTGGGACGTCTGGGACGTTAGGGACATATGGGACATCTAGGACGCCTGGGACATTAAGGACATATGGGACATATGGGACATCTGTGACGTCTGAGACGTTAGGGACATATGGGACATTTAGGACGCTTGAGGCATTAAGGACTTTAGGGTCATATGGGACATCTGGGACGTCTAGGACGTTAGGGACGTTAGGGACATACGGGACAGCTGAAACGTCTGGGACGTTAGGGACATATGAGACATTTAGGATGTCGGGGACGTTAGGGACATATGGAACATCTAGGACGCCTGGGACATTGGGGATATGAGACATATGGGACATCTGGGACGTCTGGGACGTTAAGGACAAATGGGACATCTAGGACGTCTGGGACATCTGGGACGTTAAGGACATATGGGACATTTAGGACGCCTGGGACATTAGGGACATATGGGACATCTGGGACGCCTGGAACATTAAGGACATATGGGACATCTGGGACGTTTGGGACGCTAAGGACATATGGGACATCTAGGACGTCTGGGACGTCTGGGACGTTAAGAACATATGGGACATTTAGGAAGCCTGGGACATTAGGGACATATGGGACATATGGGACATCCGGGACGTCTGCGACGTCAAGGACATATGGGACATCTAGGACGTCTGGGACGTCTGGGACGTTAAGGACATATGGCACATTTAGGACGTCTGGGACATTAGGGACATATGGGACATATGGGACATATGGGATATGGGACGCCTGGGACATTAAGGACATATGGGAAATATGGGACATCTGAGACGTCTGGGACGTTAGGGACATATGGGACATCTGGGACGTCTGGGACGATAGGGACATATGGGACATCTGGGACGTCTGGGACGTTAGGGACATATGGGACATATGGGACGTCTAGGACGTTAAGGACATATGGGACATCTAGCACGTCTGGGACGATAAGGACATACAGGACATAAAGGACGTCTGGGACGTTAGGGACATATGGGACATCTAGGACGTCTGAGACGCCTGAGACGTCTGAGACATTAGGGACATACGGGACGGCTGGGACGTCTGGGACGTTAGGGACATATGGGACATTTAGGACGTCTGGGACGTTAGGGACATATGGAACATCTAGGACGCCTGGGACATTAGGGACATATGGGACATGTGGGACATCTGGGACGTCTGGGACGTTAGGGACATATGGGACATGTGGGACGTCTGGGACGTTAAGGACATATGGGACATCTAGGACGTCTGGGACGTTAGGGACATATGGGACATCTAGGACGTCTAAGACGCCTGAGACGTCTGAGACATTAGGGACATACGGGACGGCTGGGACGTCTGGGACGTTAGGGACATATGGGACATTTAGGACGTCTGGGACGTTAGGGACATATGGAACATCTAGGACGCCTGGGACATTAGGGACATATGGGACATGTGGGACATCTGGGACGTCTGGGACGTTAGGGACATGTGGGACATTTAGGACGTCTGGGACGTTAGGGACATATGGAACATCTAGGACGCCTGGGACATTAGGGACATATGGAACATCTAGGACGCCTGGGACATTAGGGACATATGGGACATATGGGACATCTGGGACGCCTGGGACGTTAAGGACATATGGGGCATCTAGGACGTCTTGGACGTCTGGGACGTTAAGAACATATGGGACATTTAGGACGTCTGGGACGTTAGGGACATATGGAACATCTACGACGCCTGGGACATTAGGGACATATGGGACATATGGGACATCTGGGACGTCTGGGACGTTAGCGACATATACGACATCTAGGACGTCTAATACGTCTGAGACGTCTGAGACATTAGGGACATACGGGACAGCTGGGACGTCTGGGACGTTAGGGACATATGGGACATTTAGGATGTCTGGGACGTTAGGGACAAATGGAACATCTAGGACGCCCGGGACATTAACGACATATGGGACATCTGGGACTCCTGGGACATTAGGGACACATGGGACATATGGGACATCTGGGACGTCGTGGACGTTAAAGACATATGGGACACCTAGGACGTCTGGGACGTTAAGTACATATGGGACATTTAGGACGCCTGGAACATTAGGGACATATGGAACATATGGGACATCTGGGACGCCTGGGACATTAGGGACATATGGGACATATAGGACATCTGTGACGTCTGGGACGTTAGGGACATATGGGACATCTGAGACGTCTGGGACGTTAAGGACATATGGGACATCTAGGAAGTCTGGGACGTCTGGGACGTTAGGGACATATGGGACATCTAGGACGTCTGGGACGTCTGGGACGTTAATGACATATGGGACATTTAGGACGCCTGGGACATTAGGGACATATGGGACATCTGGGACGTCTGGGACGTTAGGGACATATGGGACATCTAGGACGTCTGGGACGTCTGGGACATTTAGGACGCCTGGGACATTAGGGACATATGGGACATATGGGACATCTGGGACGCCTAGGACATTAAGGACATATGGGACATATAGGACATCTGGGACGCATGGGACATTAGGGACACATGGGACATATGGGACATTTGAAACGCCTGGGACATTAAGGACATATGCGACATATGGGACATCTGTGACCTCTGGAACGTTAGGGACATATGGGACATTTAGGACGCCTGAGGCATTAAGGACTTATGGTACATATGGGACATCTGGGACGCCTGGGACATTAGGGACACATGGGACATATGGGACATCTGGGACGTCGTGGACGTTAAAGACATATGGGACACCTATTACGTCTGGGACGTTAAGCACATATGGGACATTTAGGACGCCTGGAACATTAGGGTCATATGGGACATATGGGACATCTGGGACGCCTGGGACATTAGGGACATATGGGACATATAGGACATCTGGGACGTCTGAGACGTTAGGGACATATGGGACATCTGAGACGTCTGGGACGTTAAGGACGTATGGGACATCTAGGAAGTCTGCGACGTCTGGGACGTTAGGGATATATGGGACATCTAGGACGTCTGGGACGTCTGGGACGTTAATCACATATGGGACATTTAGGACGCCTAGGACATTAGGGACATATGGGACATCTGGGACGTCTGGGACGTTAGGGACATATGGGACATCTAGGACGTCTGGGACGTCTGGGACATTTAGGACTCCTGGGACATTAGGGACACATGGGACATATGGGACATCTGGGACGTCGTGGTCGTTAAAGACATATGGGACATCTAGGACGTCTGGGACGTCTGGGACGTTAAGCACATATGGGACATTTAGGACGCCTGGAACATTAGGGACATATGGGACATATGGGACATCTGGGACGCCTGGAACATTAGGGACATATGGGACATATGGGACATCTGGGACGTCTGGGACGTTAGGGACATATGGGACATCTGAGACGTCTGGGACGTTAAGGACATATGGGACATCTAGGAAGTCTGGGACGTCTGGGACGTTAGGGACATATGGGACATCTAGGCCGTCTGGGACGTCTGGCACGTTAATGACATATGGGACATTTAGGACGCCTGGGACATTAGGGACATATGGGACATCTTGGACGTCTGGAACGTTAGGGACATATGGGACATCTAGGACGTCTGGGAAGTCTGGGACATTTAGGACGCCTGGGACATTAGGGACATATGGGACATATGGGACATCTGAGACGCCTGGGACATTAAGGACATATGGGACATTTAGGACGTCTGGGACGTCTGGGACGTTAATGACATATGGGACATTTAGGACGCCTGGGACATTAGGGACATATGGGACATCTGAGACGTCTGGGACGTTAAGGACATATGGGACATCTAGGAAGTCTGGGACGTCTGGGACGTTAGGGACATATGGGACATCTGAGACGTCTGGGACGTTAATGACATATGGGACATTTAGGAAGTTTGGGACGTCTGGGACGTTAGGAACATATGGGACATCTGAGACGTCTGGGACGTTAAGGACATATGGGACATCTAGGAAGTCTGGGACGTCTGGGACGTTAGGGACATATGGGACATCTAGGCCGTCTGGGACGTCTGGCACGTTAATGAAATATGGGACATTTAGGACGCCTGGGACATTAGGGACATATGGGACATCTTGGACGTCTGGAACGTTAGGGACATATGGGACATCTAGGACGTCTGGGACGTCTGGGACATTTAGGACGCCTGGAACATTAGGGACATATGGGACAAATGGGACATCTGAGACGCCTGGGACATTAAGGACATATGGGACATCTAGGAAGTTTGGGACGTCTGGGACGTTAGGGACATATGGGACACCTAGGACGTTTGGGACGTCTGGGACGTTAAGGACATATGGGACATATGGGACATCTGTCACGTCTGGGACGTTAGGGACATATGGGACATTTAGGACGCCTGGGACATTAGGGACATATGGGACATATGGGACATCTGGGACGCCTGGGAAATTAAGGACATATGGGACATATGGGACATCTGTGACGTCTGGCACGTTAGGGACATATGGGACATTTAGGACGCCTGAGGCATTAAGGACTTATGGTACATATGGGACATTTGGGACGCCTGGGACATTAGGGACACATGGGACATATGGGACATCTGGGACGTCTGGGACGTTAAAGACATATGGGACATCTAGGACGTCTGGGACGTCTGGGACGTTCAGGACATATGGGACATTTAGGACACCTGGAACATTAGGGACATATGGGACATACGGAACATCTGGGACGCCTGGGACATTAGGGTCATATGGGACATATGGGACATCTGGGACGTCTTGGACGTCTGGGACGTTAAGGACATATGGGACATTTAGGACGTCTGGGACGTTAGGGACATATGAAACATCTAGGACGCCTGGGACATTAGGGACATATGGGACATATGGGACATCTGGGACGTCTGGGACGTTAGCGACATATACGACAGCTAGGACGTCTGATACGTCTGAGACGTCTGAGACATTAGGGACATACGGGACAGCTGGGACGTCTGGGACGTTAGGGACATATGGGACATTTAGGATGTCTGGGACGTTAGGGACATATGGCACATCTAGGATGCCTGGGACATTAGGGACATATGGGACATATGGAACATCTGAGACGTCTGGGACGTTAGGAACATATAGGACATTTAGGACGCCTGAGGCATTAACGACATATGGGATATCTGGGACTGCTGGGACATTAGGGACACATGGGACATATGGGACATCTGGGACGTCGTGGACGTTAAAGACATATGGGACACCTAGGACGTCTGGGACGTTAAGCACATATGGGACATTTAGTACGCCTGGAACATTAGGGACATATGGGACATCTGGGACGCCTGGGACATTAGGGACATATGGGACATATAGGACATCTGGGACGTCTGGGACGTTAAGGACATATGGGACATCTGAGACGTCTGGGACGTTAAGGACAAATGGGACATCTAGGAATTCTGGGACGTCTGGGACGTTAGGGACATATGGAACATCTAGGACGTCTGGGACGTCTGGGACGTTAATGACATATGGGACATTTAGGACGCCTGGGACATTAGGGACATATGGGACATCTGGGACGTCTGGGACGTTAGGGACATATGGGACATCTAAAACGTCTGGGACGTTAAGGACATATGGGACATCTAGGACGTCTGGGAGGTCTGGGACGTTAAGGACATATGGGACATATGAGACATCTGGGACGTCTGGGACGTTAGGGACATATGGGACATCTAAAACGTCTGGGACGTTAAGGACATATGGGACATCTAGGACGTCGAGGAGGTCTGGGACGTTAAGGACATATGGGACATTTAGGACGCCTGGGACATTAGGGATATATCGGACAAATGGGACATCTGGGACGTCTGGGACGTCTGGGACGTTAGGGACATATAGGACGTCTAGGACGTGTGGGACATCTAGAACGTCTGGGACGTCTAGGACGTTAGGGACATACGGGACAGCTGGGACGTCTGGGACGTTAAGGACATATGGGACATCTAGAACGTCTGGGACGTTAGGGAAATATGGGACATCTGGGACGTCTAGGACGTTAAGGACATATGGGACATCTGAGACGTCTGGGACGTTACGGACATATAGGGCATCTAGGACGTCTGGGACGTTAGGGACATATGGGACATCTAGAACGTCTGGGACGTCTGGGACGTTAGGGGCATACGGGACAGCTGGGTCGTCTGGGACGTTAAGGACATATGGGACATATGGGACATCTGTGACGTCTGGGACGTTAGGGACATATGGGACGTTTAGGACGCCTGAGGCATTAAGGACTTATGGTACATATGGGACATCTGGGACGCCTGGAACATTAGGGACACATGGGACATATGGGACATCTGAAACGCCTGGGACATTAAGGACATATGCGACATATGGGACATCTGTGACGTCTGGGACGTTAGGGACATATGGGACATTTAGGACGCCTGAGGCATTAAGGACTTATGGTACATATGGGACATCTGGGACGCCTGGGACATTAGGGACACATGGGACATATGGGACATCTGGGACGTCGTGGACGTTAAAGACATATGGGACACCTAGGACGTCTGGGACGTTAAGCACATATGGGACATTTAGGACGCCTGGAACATTAGGGTCATATGGGACATATGGAACATCTGGGACGCCTGGGACATTAGGGACGTATGGGACATATAGGACATCTGGGACGTCTGAGATGTTAGGGACATATGGGACATCTGAGACGTCTGGGACGTTAAGGACATATGGGACATCTAGGAAGTCTGGGACGTCTGGGACGTTAGGGACATATGGGACATCTAGGACGTCTGGGACGTCTGGGACGTTAATGACATATGGGACATTTAGGACGCCTGGGACATTAGGGACATATGGGACATCTGGGACGTCTGGGACGTTAGGGACATATGGGACATCTAGGACGTCTGGGACGTTTGGGACATTTAGGACGCCTGGGACATTAGGGACATATGGGACATCTGAAACGACTGGGACATTAAAGACATATGGGACATATGGGACATCTGTGACGTCTGGGACGTTAGGGACATATGGGACATTTAGGACGCTTGAGGCATTAACGACATATGGGAAATCTGGGACTCCTGGGACATTAGGGACACATGGGACATATGGGACATCTGGGACGTCGTGGTCGTTAAAGACATATGGGACATCTAGGACGTCTGGGACGTCTGGGACGTTAAGCACATATGGGACATTTAGGACGCCTGAGGCATTAACGACATATGGGACATCTGGGACTCCTGGGACATTAGGGACACATGGGACATATGGGACATCTGGGACGTCGTGGACGTTAAAGACATATGGGACACCTAGGACGTCTGGGACGTTAAGCACATATGGGACATTTATTGTGTATTGGGGGGGCTGCAAACGGGACTAGCCCAAAATAGCAGCTACAATGTATATATAAGTTACATTTAATTTATTTTTTTTAAATTATATTTTATTTTATTTTATTTTATTTTTATTTTATTTTATTTTATTATATATATTTTTTTTTTAAGTTTTTTTTTCCGTTTAACAATAATTTTGGAGACATGAATTCTTGAAATGGTTCCTTACAAAAGCAATGCTATTTTGAAATGCATCAATATTATTTAATTGGTTTACTGTATCGGACATCCTATTGAGAGGTGAATTTGAGTTATAATTAGTTCGTGAAAATGCTTTATAAACAATTAATTTGTTGCGTAGGCTGTACGTAGGTATATTTAGGTTAATTAAGGCTAGCAAAGGAGGTGAGTCTATTACTGATTTTAGAATTTTTATAAAAATTATAACATCATTCAACGACCTTCTGTCTCTGATTGTTAGCATTTTAAAATATTTACAAGATGATAAATAAGTGTCACCAACAGTCGGGCATTTTCTACACAAAAAAGAAAGAAATTTTATTTGAATTTTTTCAATTCGATTAATGTAGATTAAGTAACATGGATTCCAAATGCAACTGCAATAACTCAAGATGGAATGAACATATGCGTTATAAATGGTAATGATGCTATTAGAATTGGTGAAGTATTTGGTTGTTCTGACTATAAATCCCAACATTTTATTTGCCTTCTTACAAATAAAATCGACGTGATTGTCAAAACTCATTTTTGAATCAAACATCACTCCCAAGTCCTTCACCACTTCCACCGTTGACAATTTTTGATTAGAAATATGGTAAGAGTGTATAATTTTATTAACATTTCTCGTGAATGTTATTTGATGACATTTAGAATAATTCAAAAATAATTTATTGTTTTGGCAGTATTCAACTAAATTTACGAGATCACTTTGTAATTTAAGGCAGTCTTCCATGCAGGTAATTTTTTTGAATATCTTTAAATCATCTGCATATAGCAATACTTCAGTATTTTGAAAACAGTCAACAATATCGTTGATATATAAAATAAATAATAGAGGTCCTAAGTGAGATCCTTGGGGAACCCCTGAGGTTGTAAGGAAAAACTTAGAGCAAAACCCACCTACTGATACTGCTTGCGAGCGATTTCGAATATAAGAGCAGACCCATCTGAGGAGTGTGCCATGAACGTTAGATTTAGCAAGTTTTTTGAGCAAAATATAATGGTTTATTTTGTCAAATGCCTTACTAAAATCGGTATACACAGCATCCACCTGGAAACACTCATCCATAGATTTAAAAATAAAATTTGTGTAGCATAATAAATTCGTTTCCACAGATCTGTTCTTGAGAAATCCATGTTGTTGCAAATTTATATTTTGTTTAACAGAAGAATATATTTCGTCAAGTATAATTTTCTCGAAGATTTTAGGTATAACGGATAATTTACAAATTGGTCTATAATTAACAATGTCTGAACTATCTCCCGATTTAAATATAGGTATTATAATGGATTTTTTCCAGTACGTTGGAAATATTCCACTCGCAAGTGATTTTTTAAACAATATTGATAAAGGAAATGTAAAACCATTACAGCAGCATTTTAGCAGCAATGGAGGTATGCCGTCTAGACCAGGTCCCTTGTTTTTGTCAAGTGACCGTAACCTATTATGAAGTCTACAAGAATTTATTAGGTTTTCAGCGAAATTATAGTCATGTGAAGAGGTATGAAACGAATTTAAGAAGTCGTTCGAAAAATTATCGTCATTTTCGTAAACTGATTTGAAGAACGATGCAAATAATTCTGAAACCGACTGGCCATCATCTGCTGTTTTTCCGTTATAGTAGAGCTTGTGTGGAATATTAGATGAGTTGAATTTTTTAGATTTCATAAATTTCCAAAAATATTTAGGATTATTTGAAATACTTTCTTGCGTCCGTTCTATGTAATTTTTATAATCCTTTGCTATTAAAAGTTTACTACGGCCTCTAAGAGTACTGAAACTTAGATAATCTAATTTATTGTTATACATCTTCCACTTTTTATGATATTTTTTCTTTTCTTTTATAACCTTTATAGTAGCAAGGGAAAACCAAGTCGGAAAACGGTTATTATTATTAATTATTAATTTAGGAACACGTACTTCAAAAATTTCAGTCAATTTCGTATAGAACACCTCAACGGCCGTATTGACATCCAATTTATCCAATAATGCGCTCCAATCAATAGACATCAAGTCGTTATCTATTTGTATAAAATTTGAACGAGAAAAATTAAATTTGCATACCTGATTGTTGACTGATTTATCCTGAACATTCAAATTTATCAATATTTCAAGTGATGGATGGTGATTGTCTTCAGGAACTAAGAAAAAATTACTTCTAACCACATTTATTGCACGACCACTGTTGCTCAGAACCAAATCAAGTATCCTGTTGTTAACATTTAGATGAGAGTTGTACTGAGCGAGTCCACAGAACGACGCAGCATCAATGAAAGAAATCGACTGCTGATTGCAGTAATTCGTCGGTTTTAGAAACGATGTATTTTTGTTAATTGTCCATGAAATATCCGGTAAATTAAAATCTCCACATATTAACACCGCGGCGTCCTGGTTCTCGGCCAGCAACACACAGAGATTTTCTACAAATGTTCGGAACGCATTTTTATCACCAGGGGGCAGGTAGACAACGCATAGATAAATTTTGCGTGGCCCTTGTTCTATTGCAATCCATATGTCCTCCGCCGAAGTTGACCAGTTTGGTAAGTACGCCTGGAACATTAGGGACATATGGGACATCTGGGACGCCTGGGACATTAGGGACATATGGGACATATAGGACATCTGGGACGTCTGGGACGTTAGGGACATATGGGATATCTGAGACGTCTGGGACGTTAAGGTCATATGGGACATCTAGGAATTCTGGGACGTCTGGGACGTTAGGGACATATGGGACATCTAGGACGTCTGGGACGTCTGAGACGTTAATGACATATGGGACAATTAGGACGCCTGGGACATTAGGGACATATGGGACATCTGGGACGTCTGGGACGTTAGGGACATATGGGACATCTAAAACGTCTGGGACGTTAAGGACATATGGGACATCTAGGACG
This sequence comes from Agriotes lineatus, assembly GCA_940337035.1. NCBI lineage: Eukaryota > Metazoa > Arthropoda > Insecta > Coleoptera > Elateridae > Agriotes > Agriotes lineatus. The sequence goes on from CALNHX010005162.1 coordinate 111,366, forward strand.
TCTGGGAGGTCTGGGACGTTAAGGACATATGGGACATATGAGACATCTGGGACGTCTGGGACGTTAGAGACATATGGGACATCTAAAACGTCTGGGACGTTAAGGACATATGGGACATCTAGGACGTCGAGGAGGTCTGGGACGTTAAGGACATGTGGGACATTTAGGACGCCTGGGACATTAGGGATATATCGGACAAATGGGACATCTGGGACGTCTGGGACGTCTGGGACGTTAAGGACATATGGGACATCTAGGAAGTCTGGGACGTCTGGGACGTTAGGGACATATGGGACATCTAGGCCGTCTGGGACGTCTGGCACGTTAATGACATATGGGACATTTAGGACGCCTGGGACATTAGGGACATATGGGACATCTTGGACGTCTGGAACATTAGGGACATATGGGACATCTAGGACGTCTGGGACATTTAGGACGCCTGGGACATTAGGGACATATGGGACATATGGGACATCTGAGACGCCTGGGACATTAAGGACATATGGGACATTTAGGACGTCTGGGACGTCTGGGACGTTAATGATATATGGGACATTTAGGACGCCTGGGACATTAGGGACATATGGGACATCTGAGACGTCTGGGACGTCTGGGACGTTAATGACATATGGGACATTTAGGAAGTTTGGGACTTCTGGGACGTTAGGGACATATGGGACATCTGAGACGTCTGGGACGTTAAGGACATATGGGACATCTAGGAAGTCTGGGACGTCTGGGACGTTAGGGACATATGGGACATCTAGGCCGTCTGGGACGTCTGGCACGTTAATGACATATGGGACATTTAGGACGCCTGGGACATTAGGGACATATGGGACATCTTGGACGTCTGGAACGTTAGGGACATATGGGACATCTAGGACGTCTGGGACGTCTGGGACATTTAGGACGCCTGGAACATTAGGGACATATGGGACATATGGGACATCTGAGACGCCTGGGACATTAAGGACATATGGGACATCTAGGAAGTTTGGGACGTCTGGGACGTTAGGGACATATGGGACATCTAGGACGTTTGGGACGTCTGGGACGTTAAGGACATATGGGACATATGGGACAT
>CALNHX010005163.1:0-112451 GCA_940337035.1 Agriotes lineatus
TGTAACTCTATTATATAAACGGGATACAGAAGAGACCAAACAAATACAAGGAAATTCGTGTCAACTCTGCCTTAAGCACACTATTTGGAAAAATCTTAACAGCAAAGGCTAACAGAAATTGTAGCGCATTATGTTGTAGGAAAGTAAAGTAGTTTTACAAGAGGTCGTAAATTGTGGCCATTGTGACAAGCGTAACAGATAGTAGTTGCAATTCGTACTTTTTGAAAATCATAGCATTTAATGGAAACAAATTACACATATAAAACAAGGCCAATGTGTTTTATATGCAATCTATAGGTAGGTACTACAAAAAATCTTAGGCAAGGGTACATTTTATCACCATTATTATTTAGTACGTATGCATACTCATATCCCGTAATAGCATTGAAAACGGAAAGCTCAACTGTGAAGGTAAAATGGGTTATATTAAATAAGAAAAAGGATTTGATTATACAAAATATTGCTATGGTCCCTATGACATTATTTTAATTCAATTGAAATTTATTATTATTTTCAAGGTTCTATCACCTTTTATTCTACATCTTGCCTTTTCTGTCCACAGCTCGAGCATGCAATTGTAACAAAATTAACTGTTTGAGTTTATTTCTTTGGGTTACTGCTGAATTTAATTAGAGCATACACAATATTAAAACCATAACACTTAATATGAGGCAATTGTTCTTTATTAATAATAATACATTTGTAATATTAAATCAGTTTCTTTAAATAGTATTACCATTTAAAATTTAGTATTAGACTCAATTTTATGATAGACCCTATGTTTACATATAGATTATTTACAATTATGAGATAGATATTGTTTAGTCTTATTTTGCATATTAAACTTTCATTTATTGACCACTGTTATTTTTAATTAAATTAATTTCCCGTTATTTGTGTCTTTCTTGATTATACTCAATTCTATAATTTTAAAATAGCAGGTTAATTCTTTTACTTACTGCTTTTGTTCCGGGATCTGGTATTATTTAATTGAAATTCGTATACGCTTACATGATAATGTTTGCTTTCTTTGAGTTCAAATAACCTCTGCTGTTAATTTGAAAATTGTATTTTGCTCTAGCTACATCATCTTTCATTCTTGTATTGTAGTCAGCAATTTATTTATGATAGGGTTCATGCACGCACACTTAACATTTAAATATCAAAATTTACAGGTTCCTGATACACTTAAAACAGAAATATGCAGTGTATTCTACCAGCGACAACGGAATATCAACCGAAGCGTCGGAAGGCTACAATTGATGTGCAGCGACGGCCTCAAAACAGTAGGAGGACTAAATTGGTATGAAGTGGCGCAAAACCGGAATACCTGAAAAATAGGCTTATACCCGAAGGTAAAAAATAGTTGATCATGAATGGATGCAGAGAAACCACTCTCAGCTTTTCTCAAATAATCGCTAGCGAATTTCCATAGCGAGTTTAACATTGAATCCTATAATAAAAGCGACTTTTCAATAAAAATCTTCAAAGGCTTTTCTTATTTAAGCCTGCAATCAAGTTGATTACGTTTATATCATTAGAGGGAAATAAATTTATTTTCTATTTATAATAAATTATTTAGTACCTTATATTCATATTATAAACTGTAAGATGATATGAATACCAAGTTTAAGCTTCGTTTTCATAAAAATTATAAAAATAAAATTTCTGAAAAAATGTGCTTTAGAAACCAACACTCTTTCATATTTGTAAATAATTTCTGTTTACTGAATAAATTGGAACCTGTATTTTAAAAATTTTAATAATGTCAAATCAGTTCATTAAAATTTATCTAACAAACATTCTTTTAATTTCTACAACAGCAAATACTTTGAAATGCAGATTTTGCTTTTTTCCCTAATTTGAAACATTTTATTATCTGTTGTTTATGACATTTGAATAAGTAGAAAATTACAAGGCTTGAATTAAAGATTGGACATTATCCTTGTAAAGTAAAATTACACACAAGACGTAATGGGAGAATAAAATTCTAACCGCTTCAGAATAATGAATAACAATTAAGAAAGCATGTTGTACGCTGTACCGCCATTCAACGTGACTTATCTCTGTTAATACAAACATTTTATACCACAATGGTAAAATAAACGTTACTGTTTATTAATAACAACTCACCGTTCGTCATCTAGATACATTCCATTCGGGTGTGGATGAAACCTGCACTTTATTCCACTGTACACAAAGTCGCTGGAGCACGTCGACTCCTGCAGGCTTAAACATTCCCAAGGATCTTCCGGCACAGTGAAGAGGATAAATTCAGGATATTGCAAATTGCCCTTTGCAGGCACTTGAGATGTACAGTTTTTCAGATTAGAAAACGGATTCGCACTCACTGATTTCACTTTATGTTTATACGTCGTCCTTTTGTAGTTTCTGTGGTTAGGGGTCACGTGTAGCCGTAGAAGATCCAAGATGCACATTTTCGTCACCTCAGTTGGTCCACATTATTCGCACACTGGAAAAACTAATCCACTTGAAGAAGAAAAGGCGTCTGTTTGCTAAAACGCAGAACAAGGCTATTGTAGTAATTAGTTATTCTCAATAAAGAATTGAGTATGTGAGGTGTGTCTGTTTATTTTTAACACGTGCTGGAGCTGTAGAATATTTCGTAGCAAACTAGTTCTCTGATCGGCCATTTTTTATAGTGGAAATGGTTTTTGTTAGAAATTCCACCTGCAATTTAAAGTGGTGACGAAGTGTCGGTAAGTTTCACTGCGAAACTTGGAGCACGATCTTTCTTTAGCACAAGGTCGACATCTAAATTTCGAATTTCAGGAGATTTATGTATATTTCCAATAATCATATTTTTCTAGATGGGAGAGAGAGTATGACGATGGCATAATTTTTTCTCTAAATTTAGGTTTATTGAAATATTTTATATCTAAATAAAAGTTAAATGCTATTTTATAAAGAACAACACATCACCTCATAGATCCCCTAACAAATTGTTTTGATATTTACTTCCCTCGCGTAAAAGATGAAGGAAGTATTGTAATCGCCAGAAAATCACCTTCTGAGATTTATTCAGATCTTCACGTTTCAGAATCCCTAAATGACGAAAAACAGGTTTTCTCAATTTCGTCTGTCTGTCTGTTGGCAGTATGGCTCAAAAAGAATTTGTTGAAAAAAGGTGATATTTTGCTGATATTGTTTGATTTTGTTGATGTAATTAGCACTACCAAGTGTTGCTTTTTATTGTTTCAGTATTATTAGAAACGTTAAAATATTTTTATTTCTTCCTTCTGTTCATTTTTGAATATTTTTAGTGTCACGACTTTTACTTGCGAGAGCAGGTTTGAGGAAAGTCCTTTACAAATCTTTTATTGTACTATTAATAACAGAGTAAGTTATACAAGCTTTCATAATCTTATTATTTTTGCAACTTCTGAAACAACTAAAACATTTTGAAAAAAATTCAAGACACACTTCGAAATGTACATTCGACAAAATGAATTTTGTAAAAAACCCAAAATCGAAATTACTCTTTCAGCACAAGCCTCTTCTACAGAGGCATCTTAATCGGTTAACAACCACGTGACCAGTGACGTCTAGAGATTTAGTAAATTTAATGTTCTGAAGTTGCATGCAAACGCCCATTTTTGAGCGTAGTATTGAATTCGCACTTTATTTTCTTTGCGGAAAATATAGTTGCCAATAATGTTAAATATGTTGCCTATATTCTGCAGTCACGTGGTCTTCCATTTTTTTCGATGTTTCTGCACTAATAGATCACTGTTGGTTTAAGTACACAGAGTCTACTATATTTTTATTTTATCGAATATCGGAAGGTTTTAAATAAGCTAGCAAGAATATAAAAATGCGTCATTAAGTTTTCGTTTCTCGGACTCAAAAGGATTTTTTTCCAGAGTTGAAGAAATGCAGTAGCATCTAGTTGGCCATCTACAAGCTTATACAAAACATTTCACCAGCTTACTAATTGTAACTGTACGTACACAATTTATAATTATTTATGTATTAAGGGCATAACCAATAGATTATAGCACGAGGGAATGTTTAAAGCGCGACCTGAAGCGCAGAGCTTTAAATTTCCCGAGAGCTCGTGTTGTAAATCAGTTCGTGCAATAAAGCAGGACTTTTTACACTTTTATCTTAAATATCTATTTGTATACTGTCAAAAAACTAATTATAAACTTACAACTCAAAGAACGCATACGCATCGAGATGACACATACAACTCCATAAGTTATAGAAAAAGTTCGAGAAGATTTCACTGCTCGTCTTTCTCACTGTATCATAGATGAGGATCGTCAATTTGAACATTTGCTTTAAATTTGGTTGTATTTAATAAATATTGCAATAATAAAATGTTTGACAGGATACAAAACTAAATTACTTAAACTTATTGATATGGTTGGATAGATAATTAAAAGAGAAGGTATCGCATGACCCACATTTCTATTTAAAAAAATCATCGATGATGTCATCACGCTCACACAGATGACGTCACGAATAAAAAGAAAATCTGAAGTAACGCGCGCTTAAAAATAAAAATCGACGGGTTTCAGGATATTTCTGTAAAGCCACCGATTTACTAATAAATTTTATTTATTTCATTTACACCATACTGTATAACAGCAATGGAATAACATAAACAAGAAAATAACACGTATTGCTTAAGTAAGAAAGGAATAAACATAGTAACAAATATTCGAGTATGTAATGTAATAAAAATGTATCGTTTGATAGAAATCATTAGAACAGTTTTTGAAAAAATCGAAAAAAAAAAACTGAAAAATCAAAAGAGTAAAAACCATACTTCCGGTTATGCGATTTTCCTTAAAAGCTTTCTGTCGTATTTAGATAGTACACAAAACTTATATATGAAGTTTCAACGCCATACCTCTTTTCGTTTTTGAGATATTTTGTTCACACACACACACACACACACACGCACACACACACACACACACACACACACACACGTTGTTGGGGTTCAGGGGACTCTAAAACGTGAAAATCTGTTGAAAACTCAATTTCAAATTTTTGGGTAGAATCCAATACTTACTTTATTGTAAAAGGAAATAAAACAACTAGTTAAATACTTTGAACAAATTACAAAACGACAGCCAGATGATTTAGAAAATAATACAAGGTACAGCAAGAATTCAATACCTATCAGGACGTGTAAAAGAAGGGTTGATCATATGAAACAGTGAACAGGAAAGTAACTACCAGAATACTCTCACTTATCAACTCATAGAGATAAGTGGAAGAAAGTGACAAAAAACATAACCAAGGTACCAATCGCTCATCTACTACCATTACGTATTTGAAGATGATATATGTGAAGGAAAGATAAACGATTATTAATTAGACAGCCAACAAAGTGAGTTTAGTAAAGAAAAAATTGTGTAACTCACTACGGTAATGTAGCAGAAACTTTTCTTGAAAAATGCTTTGACCAACATCAAGTTTAAATATGATTACTAGGCTTTATACACCTCTTGTTTATTGTGCTGCACTAGTTTAGTGTGACTTCAGAGGATTAAAAGTAATTGTTCGTTTCGTCATTACAGTGATTTCTACATTTCTCTAACATTTACATAATTGTGCAGGTCTCCCTGTTTACTAAAGCTGCAACGGTCACCTACTTGATCGTCTATATAGACATATATCTAGATTTATTTTGCACATTTTATTGGTTTTTAATATTTAAACTTTAAGACCATTTTTCTAGATTTTTTTATGTAACATATTGAAAATTTTATATCATTGAAAACAACATAAAAAGTACCACCAAAATCAATAATAAAAATAAAGGTTATTATTTAAAAAAAAAGTTGATGACGTCATATCATGAAAAACAAATTGCATAAGAAACTAAAAATCAGCTTCGAGATTTTTTCATAAAAATGAATATCAACGAAGTTAATGAATTTATCCGTTACTTTATTTCCATACTGTAAAAGAAAGTAAGAGGTTTTAAAGCTAATTTTATTTACCTACATATATGATGGAAGCATTACCATTATACTATAGATACCGTGGATTAACTAAATGCATTCGAATTCGGGAAACTGCCATTAGTTATATTTAAAACTAAATGTCATTAGAGACAATAAAACGTGTTTTAGAAGCATTAAATTCCGGAGTTGTAATTTTGGATATATTTTAAAACTCCGTGCCTTAATGGATATTCCAAATTCTCTAATTTTGGGGGGGGGGGAGTAGTTTTTCGAGAACATCTACGTTTCTACTAGTCATACGACCAAAATACCTGTTTCCATTATTTTCAAGGACGCCATTTGTAACAACTGTTGTTTGAAATATTTTTTTAAGTCAAATAGATGTTGAGCTAAAGCAGCGCGGAGTTAAGCGCTAGGCGAAATATTTTTCTGTTTTCAGTAGATTTTGCGATTATTATTGATTGAAAATGATGTTTCAATTAAGATTTGTTATTATTCTTCAGTCATTTCTACACTAACGCTATATCTGGGGGCCCAGGTAGTCGTATCTGGCCCCATTTCTAACAGCCGAATTGTTGGAAATCGCAATACGCATGCATAGGCTGGAGTGATATTGCTCTCTACGAACGCTACTGCTTCTACACGAACCAAGGTCGAGGAGCACAAAGGCCAGTTGTTCAGTAATAGAAAAGAGGAAATTTGTAAGAATTTGGTGTTAGAAATGAGGTCCGACACGACTACCTGAGTCTCCAAACCTTGTAATAGTGTGTAAATAAGCTCAGCATCTATTTGACTTAGAGCAAAATGTTGCAAACAAAAGTCATTGGAAATAATGTCATTAATGAGAATGATAATACGTATTTTGGTCGTATATCTAACGGCAACGTAAATATTTTCGAAAACCTGGTTTTGACCTCTATTTTTCCAAGATGACGCCTTTGCCAGTGACGCCCTTTCGAAATATTAAAACTTGGAATTTTTATTAGGGTACCGAATTTTAAAATATAACCAAACATTTGAACTCCGGAATTTAATGTTCCTAAAAATTGCTTTGATGACTGGCTTATAAGTACATTTAAGTTTAAAAATTTTAATGTTTCGTTGGTTTTCTTTGCAAGCTTTAATGTTATTTCCATTATTTATTTAATAAAATATTCTAAGTTCGGCATGAACAGAGGTGAGAAACGTGATGATTCTGTAGTACATATAACGGAAGTAAACAATATTTTTACGAATTCTTAAGCTTGATAGTACTCACAAAATAATAAAAATATGTAAAGGAGTTTACATGGAACTTCCCTCGCTCGAATTTGATCAATTTGCAAATGACAACATGTAGTCTGCTGGGATTCGAACTCCGCGCTCCGAACCGAATATTTCGAGCCATTGTCGCTAGAATAACTGAGTCACGGGCGTGTTTGAATTGAACGAGTTCCTGGTGCATTATAAAACACTATACTATTCTGTCCCATTTGTGGTGTTTGCCCTGTATCTGTTAGGTCTCATTTTCGCCAATGATAAAGCCTGAGCTATGTGCAAATTATTACTTGTATCTATTTCTCAGGAAAATCAAAACTAAACAAAATTGTATTTCTTTACGGTGCTCACCATGTATATATGTCTCGGTTTCATACCAGTTAGGCATATAATATGCATGCAAAATATCGTCTTCCTTTAACAAATAGGTTTTGAGTTATACCGCCTACAGACAGGCAGACAGACAGACAGGCGGACGAACAGATAGATAGACAAATAGACAGAAGTAGTTGAGAAAACCTGTTTTTCGGCACCTAGGGACCCTGAAACGTGAAGATCTGAAGAAATCTCGGAAGGTGATTTTATCGTAATTACAATACTTCGTCTTTTAGATGAGGAAAGTGAAAAAGGTTTTCATAATTACAGTTCTGAAATCGTTACTGGTTTTAGTAGCACTAAGAGGATTTATAAAAAAACTATGATTTTTATTGAATTAAAATATAACAGCATAAGTAAATTTTGAGTAATTTATCATCTGCTAACCTATGTGAAGCTGGCAAAAAATTGGTATAGAATTCATAAGAGTAGTGTTTTTAAATTTGAGAGGTGTTTTTCATCATAACTTTTTAGACAATATATGCATATTATTAGGCCCTTCTAATTAAAAAATGTATTGTTGTTTTGAGCTTAATGAAGAATGTGTTCTTTAATTTGGTAGATATAGTCAGTTGCTATATATCTATCTTTATGACTTGATTTACAGTTTTCCATTCCAATTAAACAGTTTCATTTATAATAATCGAAATATTTCAGTCTAAGATCAGGACAGTCTGTGGTGACATATTATATTTTTCTAAAATATATTTAAATCAAACCTGCATACCTTCATAACTCCTTATATCCTATTTCACTTGAACATTTTACTATTTGCTGCCAACCATTAATTCTTTTTCAATACACACTTTAAATAAATTTTGCCTTTTAACGGGAAGCAAACAAAGCACATTTATAAAGCAAAATATCACATTTTTAGGTGCATTAGAGGTCAAACACAACACAAAACCGTAAAATTACAGCACCGACTCCGTAGAAATACTTAAAATTCGCGACAGTTCTTGCTGGCGACACAGCATATTTAATACTGCAATGATACACTTGCAGGTAATTTAGAGAACATTATTTACGCACGAAAAAATGTGTGCACAAAAACTTAAAAAACAATTACATTCGTCACTGGAAAGTAGCCTTCCGACTAGCGTACTGAATATTTAGAACGGTGGCTACGAAAGTGAGTCTACGAAATGTGCTTATTTGACCACGACGGAATCAAACTGTTGACGGATCGACTTTTGGCTGCCCATTTGAGTTAATTTGGTAACAAATACACGTGGCACTTACTAATGGTTTTCAACGTTTACGCTAATCAAAAATTATGTAATTACTATTAATTTATTTCTATAGAGCGTTATATAAATAATTCGCGTGCAGTATTTTGGGATGGCACAAAAGAGATGATTCTGAATTGAATTTGTTAAAAAAGCAAGTGCCGATTCTTTTTCATTTTGGAGACAGTCGTGAAACAATAACGTCATTGTGAAAATTTTTGGATGTCTATACTTAAGAAGAACTGCAAGACAGTAACAAACGACTGGTTGATAAAACAATATAATGAGTAATTGCAATTCGTTCTTCAGGGCAGAATTTCGAAATAGTACTTTTTTTATCCAAGCCAATATTTCATTTATCAAAGCAACTACAATAAGGTTTATAGTTGTAGAGAATTACATAAAAAACAATGTGCTTTACTTGAAAATGTTTGCATATTCATGTACCTATATAATGACTAATATCTGAATGGTAAGTAAACAGTTCAAAAATCACCACACTGTGACAAGCGGGAATTTTAAATTGTCAGTCTATGGGAGGACTTCAAAGAAAATTCATACGTAAGTAATGTATTACACAACAAGAGAGTTGTCTAAATTGTAATGTTAGTTTTAGTTTAAAATTAATAGGTACAGATATTGCTTAAATTTTAAAGGTCTGTTCTGAAATTCATACAGTTTGGTAGCTCCACTAATTAATTCGTCGGCTAATTGTCTCAAACAAAGCAACCTTTATGACTACTTGGATACAATTGCCCATCGCGACTAATTCCGGAAAACGGCGTGAGGTTCTTTAGATACTAACCAAGGAGTAAAAGCTAAATTGAGTGCCAACGAATCTTTTCTAAATTGCAAGTGTATCCAGGCATTCAACTGAAAATTCGTAATCTCAAGTAGCACATAATTTCCTGAAATAAAAGCTCAAATCTATTACAGGTAGCAGTAACCAAAACAAAAACCACAAAGCTGGTATCACAGTATAATTAATCACAAATTCAGTATATCGTACAACGTACAGGTTTTAATTTACGAACATAGGTTAATGCGACGTAATAAATATAGGTAGAAATTTAAGGTGCATCCCAAAGCGCTTGACTCTACTGTCGAGTAAGATGCATACATCTTTATACAGTGAGCGCCAAAAAGCATTGGTCAGTTTCAATACCTAATAAAAACCCATACGCTTCACCTATGGAATCAATGATGATTTCTTCATAAATAGAAAACTTGGGAGTTTTGTTTCAATGTTTGACATCCTCCGAAAGTGACAGTTTGGTGTGCTGTTTCATAGTCAAAGGTTGTCGGGGCTCATTTTTTCGAGGAAATTGGTGAAACGGTAACGGTTACATCTCAAAGACATTACATGCTTCAAAGATCTTTTTATCGCAAATAGAAGAGGAGATAGTAAATGAATATTGGTTTCAACAGGACGGTGCTACCAATTACACCGCAAGAAATAATACGAATCTCCTACGACAATCGTTTCTAAATAAACTGATTTCTTGTTGTGGTGACCCTCCTTGGCCTTCGAGATCGCAGGACATAACCACTCCTGACTTTTTACTTTGGGATTACTTGAAGAGCAGAGTATTTATAAGAAAGATAAGAAATCTGGAAAAGCTTAAAATGTTTATTCGAGAAAATATTGAAGCTACACTGCAGGATATGCGGCAACGTGTGATGAGAGATTTCGGCACCCGTTTAAAAGAGTGCATTCAACAAGAGGGGAGTCATTTAACCGACAGAATTTTTTATAAGTGAATCTCCCATTCTTGGTCTTTAAGAAATAGTTTTGATTAACTGTGTAATTTAAGCAAATAAATTGTTATTACAAATTGAAACTGACCAATGCTTTTTGGCGCTCACTGTATACAGTGTGTCCAAGATAAGGAGGGCCAGTATGGGGATCTCGGTAATTGTAAGAGATACAAATTTGGTTAAATGGGAAGAAAGTTGCGCAATTAAAGGACTAACAAAATGACGTCTAGAAATCCTTGATATGATTTTTCGTTTTTGAGATATCTCAAAAAAACCGAATTTTTTGATTTTATTTTTTATTTTTTTCTGGCGTTAATATTAAAGTTAGAGCGAAACTGATTAAACTTCTTTATAGCAACTTTTAGTGGACTTAATGATTAAATTATCAATTTTTTTATCCGACGTTTCGTCTTCGAGAAACCATCATCAACTTCATTTTTTTAAATACGGTCCTGGTTTTTTGATGCCAAATTTGCAAAGCCCTTGTTACTCTAAATTCAACAATATACCACATATTATGGTTTAATTACGTTTCGAGCTTTTTCTGATCATCATCAGAAAATTTTTTAGATACGGACCTGCATTTCTCATAATTTTTGTAAAAATAAGTTCATACAGTAAGTTAGGCCCTTTTTAACATGCCGTTAAAATATTAAAATGCACATCATAATGTCATAATTCTGATACATTAATTAATAACCAAACAATAACTATTAACAATATACTACATAATAATGAACAAAAGATAGACAGAAAGAATAACAAAACGAACCATTTAATAGGTATTAAATTTACAGAAGGTATTCAAAAAGGTTGCCATCATTCTCTATGCATAAATAACATCTAACTGTAGAATCTAAAACATTATTCAGCAATACTGGCGTTATACTTTGAAAGGCTTCAAGAACCAATCTTCTAAGTTCTTCTATTTCAAAACGTTAAATACCTATTACATTGTTTCAAGGCTCGTTTTCTCATTCTTTCTGCCTATCTTTTGTTCATTTATTTGTTGTTTATTGGTAATAGTTATTGTTTGGTTATTAAATTAATGTATCAGAATTATGACATTATGATGTGCATTTTAATATTTTAACGGCATGTAAAAAGGCCTAACTTACTGTATGAACTTATTTTTACAAAATTATGAGAAATGCAGGTCCGTATCTAAAAAATTTTCTGATGATGATCAGAAAAAAGCTCTAAACGTAATTAAACCATAATATGTAGTATATTGTTGAATTTAGAGTAACAAGGGCTTTGCAAATTTGGCATCAAAAGACCAGGACCGTATTTAAAAAAATGAAGTTGATGATGGTTTCTCGAAGACGAAACGTCGGATAAAAAACTGATAACGTAATCATTAAGTCCACTAAAAGTTGCTATAAAGAAGTTTAATCAATTTTGCTCTAACTTTAATATTAACGCCAGAAAAAAATAAAAAATAAAATCAAAAAATTCGGTTTTTTTGAGATATCTCAAAAACGAAAAATCATATCAAGGATTTCTAGACGTCATTTTGTTAGTCCTTTAATTGCGCAACTTTCTTCCCATTTAACCAAATTCGTATCTCTTACCATTACCGAGATCTCCATACTGGCCCTCTTTATCTTGGACACACTGTATATAATTCTTCTGTACGTGTGTATGTAACTGAACTCCTTCTAAACGGCTGGACCGATTTTGATGAAATTTTTTGTGTGTATTTGATTGGGTCCCTGGATGGTTTAGATTCACAATTGGACCTTGTACCAACCCCCCAATATTTTATAAATGAAAAAGATCGAAAAATCGCAAAAAAACTTTGCTGAACCTGCTAATAGCAGGCAAACCAACGTTCAGGCAGGACAACGTCTGTCAGGTCCTTCAAAATTTCACCCCCTCCCCCCCCGCCGCCCCACAGTATTTTTTGAAATGAAAATCTTTATCTTTATATATATAATTCTTCTGTACGTGTGTATGTAACTGAACTCCTTCTAAACGGCTGGAGCGATTTTGATGATTTTTTTTTGTGTGTTTGAGTGGGTTCCTGGATGGTTTAGATTCACAATTGGACCCGGTAGGTGGCGCTCCAATCGGGTTTTAGGAATTAAAAATTTTTTTTTTTGATGAATTTCGTTTTTTATTTTTTTTAAGATTTCTCGCATATGAGAACATGTAAACCCAAAATTTCACCCCCCCCCAATATTTTTTAAAATAAAAAGAATCGAAAAATCGAAAAAAACTTTGCTGAACCTGCTAATAGCAGGCAAACCAACGTTCGGGCAGGACAACGTCTGTCGGGTCCCCCAAAATTTCACCCCCACCCCCGCCGCCCCACAGTATTTTTGAAATGAAAATCTTTATCTTCATATATATAATTCTTCTGTACGTGTGTATGTGACTGAACTCCTTCTAAACCCCAATATTTTTTAAAATGTAAAAAATCGAAATTCGAATATTCAAAAAACGTTTGCTAAACCCGCTAATAGCAGGCAAATCAACGTTCTGGCAGGACAACGTCTGTCGGGTCCGCTAACCCTTAGGCAGTGAAATGGAGCAAATAAGCCCAAAAATGGATATGGGTGTCGTTATTGAGGTTTCTTGGGGCGTTGATTGCGAAAATGGCATTTATTTTTAAGTCCAAGATGATGTAATTGACATAAAATTAAAACTCTATACTGGTGAAACGGGGTTTCAGAGACACATTATTTTTGGGCAGAACAACGTTTGCCGGGCCAGCTAGTAACAACATAAAAAGTTTACAAATAAGTTACCCTAACCGTCACCACAGTTTAAAAATATGAAGATTTTGAAACTTGCCTTTATTAAGTGCGGTTGTGTTGTATCACAGTGCTCGGTTTATAGTGGACAAAGATAATTTATTCCGACGAAACAAGTAAGAACACTCTTGTAATTAACAATTAAAATATATTACCAATATCTTTCTGAAGCAAATTTTTAAAAAGGATCTCTCGAAAGAGAGCTCGCGTGTTAAAACACCTCAGAAAATGTCAGACGATAAAAATGCACGCGGTCAATGTGTTATCGACGATATGGAACACGAACCATTTGTTTGCTACAAAGGAATAGATACTGCCAGCAAGAAAAGGAGCAATAATTCTCCTCCAATACTTAGCCCCAAAAAACAATTTTTATTCACCAATGCTAAATTACTCAGTAAAAACAAATATTACCTACCAAATTTCAATATTCCTGGAAAGAGTAGCGACAATGATAAAGAACCTCCCACTCAAACTGTGACATCATCCGAAAAAGCCAAAATTCCACCAATATTTTTGCATAATGCATCCAATTACCAAGCGGTTATCAAGGATCTTAAAAATAATACAGAGTCTGAATTCACAACTTCCACTAAAGGCGATTTTCTTAAAATTATTTTATCTTCCATTGAAGATTTTCGCCTACTTACTGAGTTTTACAACAAGAATGGCATCAAATATCACGCTTTTAGAAATCTCAAAGATGCACCGTTATCAGTAATAATTAGGCACGTTTCATGTTCTGTAACCGAAGAAGAGATTAAACAAGAACTCAAGGAAAAGCAATTTCCAGTGCTTAATGTGACAAGAATGCGTAACAAGGACAAAAAACCTATGCCTTTATGTGCAGTCAACCTAACTAACACCAACGAAGCCAAAAGTATTTTTAATTTGACCACCATATATCATTGCATAGTTATAGTGGAACCTAGAAATAAAAGCAAAGATATTCCTCAATGTTTGAGATGCCGGCGCTACGGGCATACACGTAATTATTGTAGGCTTGACCCCCGTTGCGTCAAATTCACAGGAAATCACTACTACAAGGAATGTCCTAAATTGAAGAACACTAAACCGCAATGCGTCAACTGTGGCGGAGAACATCCTGCTAATTACAAAGGATGCGACTATTATCAAAATGTGCGCGCAAAAACAGCATCAGCCCAACCGACTTCAACAGCAAAAAACCTGAGAACGACATCATATGTTAACAGCACAATGTCTTTTGCAAACACCGTACGTGGACCACAACGATCTACTGTAAACCACGAACAAGATAATACGAGTATAGTATTCCAACCAAAAATTGGAAAGTTATTTAAAATCTAGTACACCATGAAAAGTGTAAGTCATATCTAAGTTGGTTTCATACAATCAGTAAATAATATTCTAATGTCAATCAGCTTTCAAGTAATGCCAGTTCATTTGCAAATTGTACATGTAACTGTTTTGTTAAAACATTGTAACATTGTGCATGATTTAAGTAGGTGCTAGTTGAGTTTTTAAAACCGTATAGTAGCATAGAAAATGTTGAAAAACGTATATGTGTTCCAAACTTCGCATTGCATCTGTGAAATTTGAAGGTTATTATCGAAGTGTCACTGAATGACAATCATACAGTAATTTTATGAATTAAATTACGAAGTGACTTACTGTTCTCAATGCTGGCCTGATTTTAAATAGCTTTCCAATTTTTGGTTGGAATACTATACTTCTGAAGAAAATTCCCTTATTAAAACAATCATCAAAGCAATAATTGATTTCATTGCTCATGGACACCATCAAGTCATTGTTGTCTTTATTCATTCCCGCAATATTAAATAATGCCAACAAATAAAATACAAACCTTAGATAACATCACTATGCTAAACTGGAACGCGAACGGCATTAAATCTCAAAGGTCATTATTTATAGCATTTCTAGCAAGATATAACATTGACGTGGCCTGCATAAGCGAAACTCACTTAATTCCAAATGAGCCATTTAAAATCCCCAACTATAACATCTATAGAATGGATCGAAATGCAAGGATTGCATCTGGTGGTGTTGCAATTATAGCAAAAAAACATTTCTTTTCTAACCTTAGTAAGTTTAGAAGCAGTGGCAGTCACGATAAGATTTAACAATAAAACTAATGTGACAATTATATCCGCCTATAAACAGCCCAATAAACGTCTGATAGAGGGAGATATAACTAACATCTTTAGCAGAAATGAACCAATAATATTGGTAGGAGATCTAAATTCCAAGAACACTCTATGGGGATGTCGAGTTAATAATCCAGATGGAATTCGTTTACACAACTATACTTCTCTATGTTCAGCCCAAATAGATGCTCCCAATGAGGCCACTTATTTCCCATATCGTTCGGACCATAACTCGGATTTACTAGATCTGTTAATAAAAAAAATATAACCTGGCCAATATATCAGTCAGTAGTTACTGAATTAGACTCGGATCACCTTCCAGTTCTAATAAAATTTTTTATGAAGCCAGAGATTAATATGCCAGCACAATATCTAATTAGAGGAACAGTTGATTGGGAAGAATTTGCAGTTCTATTAGACTCCAAAATCAAATGCCCACTGAAATTAATCTCAAAAAGTGACATTGACGAAGCTTTAGAAAAATTCAGTAGCAACATCAAAGAAGCCGTCACGGAAGCTACGATTATAAGGACTAAGAAGCGCCCAAATAATTATCTACATCCTCCAATAAATATACTAAATTTAATTAAAACTAAAAATAGGTTACGACGTTTATGGCAGCGTACAAGGGATGGTCAAATTAAGATAGAATGGAATCGAGTTGCTAGGCAAGTTCAACTGGAACTAGATGAATACAGAATCGAATCATATTCGAAGTTTATACAAGAACTACAACCGGGTGACCCGTCCATGTGGAGAGCAAAAAAAACGCATACTAAGGAAGACTACGCTAATACCAAAAATTAAAAGTAACGGTATAGAATATTGTTCGGATAATGAGAAATCCGATGCTTTCGCTACTTACCTTGAAGGAGTTTTTACAACGTCGTTTGATCAAGGGAACGAAGACTTTGTTGCTGACGTTAATTTAACAGTACAAAATCGTGTTATCCTACAGAATGAGAATTTTCAACCAACTAGCCCAGACAAAATCAAAGAACTTACTACAAAATTAAAAACTAAGAAAGCTCCAGGTGATGATATGATTTCCAACATAATACTGAAGAAGCTGACTCCTAAATCCTATGCATTATTAGCATCTACATTTAACGCATGTCTAAGACTAGCATACTCCCCTAATAAATGGAAACATGCAAACATACTCCTCTTTCACAAAACGGGAAAACCAACACATCAGCTAACTAGCTACAGACCGATAAGTCTTTTGCCATCCCTGTCAAAGATATTTGAAAAGATCATCAAGGTTAGACTGTATAATGAAGTACAAATTCATAATCTCTTACCACCATTCCAGTTTGGATTCAGAAGCAACTATTCAACCAATCATCAATTGTTACGACTTACCCAGATGATTGAACTAGGCTTTGAATCAAAGAAGAATACTACAGCAGCCTTTTTAGATGTCAAACAAGCGTTTGACAAGGTCTGGCACAATGGTCTCATTTATAAGTTACTACATCTGCCAATTTTCCCATATTTAATAAACACAATTGCACCTTTTTTAGAAAATTGAACTTTTTGTGTTAAAATTAACAATCAGTAGTCTGTTACGCGAAAAATTGAAGCCGGAGTCCCTCAGGGTTCAGTGCTCGGCCCACTTCTGTACAATTTATATACACATGATATACCAGAACCCATCAACTCTTGCCTGGCTATGTTTGCAGACGACACCGCGATTGTCAACCAGCACGAAAACATATTCATATCTGCCAACCACTTGCAAGAAGCAGGAAACAGTGTATTGAAATGGTGTAATAAGTGGTGTATTACTATAAACCAGGAAAAATGTGTAACCCAGGTTTTCACATTAAGAAAACCTGCTGATCCACCTGATATAGTTATAAATAGCACAATAATTTCTTGGAATACTAAGGAATCTCCTGTAAAATACCTAGGCGTCTACCTAGACCGAAGACTTTCGTGGGGAATGCATATTAATAAGAAACTCAACGAGTGTTACGTGAGACTCACTAAACTCTACGCGCTCATGAACAAAAGGTCTCCGCTTAAACTAGAGTGCAGTTTACTAATTTATAAAAGTATTTTAAGACCTGTAGTGACATACGCTTGCCCAGTTTGGGGAGCCACTTGCAAAACTAATAAACACAAGTTACAAGTGATTCAAAACAAAGTACTTCGAATGGCTATCAGTGCTCCTTGGTTTATTCGTAACGCCCAAATTCACGAAGAACTACACTTTCCAACAATGGGCCAGTTTATTAGCAAAACCTCCAAGAAATTTTTCGCTGATGTACAAAAATGTCCAAGTGCACTTGAATACTCATTAGGAATTAAAAATATACATACACGCCTTAAACGTCGCTTACCTCAGGATATTTTCCTGACTACAGACAGCTCAACTGAAGACAATGGGTAAAAATGTATTATACCACGTTATGAGTAGTTATATATGTATGCACCATAATATTTTAGTTAGGTATTGTTTTCTTTTTTAATAGTTATTGTTAGTTATTATAAGCTAGAAATAGTCTAATAACATAACCATGTATGACAGCAATTGTCGATCTGGTCTCTTCAATTAAAAAAAAATATGAAACGGAGATTTCTCTATGCTCCGAGGATGGGAAATCATTTAGTGCACTATGTATGCCTGGTTCGTGAAGTGAAAGGCAAACTAACGGTGAAGTCCCAAAGCAAATCCCATGAGGTCCTGAAAGAACCCCAGTAGGTACGCATCAAACAAATGTGGTACCTAATGCACCGGTTCACTGACTACAGCATTCAAATTCGGTTTTAAATAAGGCAAAAATAGTACAAGCATCTACGGTAATTCAAATCAATGATTTGGTTTGCTCCGAGGAAGAACTTAGAAATATATTTTACTACAAACAAATAAAAGAAATTTTAAAACTCAAATGCAGTTTTAAACTAAGTAATCACTTTTAACAACCGTATATCAAACAAATAATAAGAAAAGCTTGCTTCATTGTTGTTAAAAAAGGATTTTTAAATTTTTAATATTAATAGATATTTAAGCATTAAGGGAGATATGACTGTTTTTTCCGCGAGGTTAACATAGTTACATGGTCTGTAAGTCAACCGAAAAAAAAAACATTAATATCTACAGTGCTGCATACAATATCTTATTAGTAGCATATTAGTCAAAATAGTATGAAATTTCAGAATGTCATAAGTATATTTAAAATACGAATATTAGTCCGGTCAAATGGTACTCAAAAAGGGCAAATAAAGGAAAGTTTATATAATAATAATATCAGGTCAGCCAACATTTCATTTATGAAGATTTATTTCATATACCATTTTCGATTTAATAAAGAAAGATAGCTTTCGAGTTACTTTGAAATAAACTGGGATAATTATTTTTTTTGCTTTTAACACCTAACTTCGTGGAGCTCTCGCGGCTGAACGACTGATCGAAGAAAAAATCTCTAATAGATAAAATTTAGGAAATTTTATTCTTTTTCATTTCATATCGGTTTAACATTTACGCAATTGGATAGTTTTCTAGTAATTTTAGAAAAAATAAAAAATCGGTTTTTACATCGTTTTTGCTTAATAAAACGTGTTTCCGGTCAAAATTCTTGTTGGAAAACCTGATATTGGTGTACAGCGACCCAAAAAACATATAGGAACCAAATATCAAAACTTTCTCCTAGTTTCTACCATTTGACTGGACTATATATGTAAATAACATCAAGGATTTCCTGAATGTATGGTTGCTAAGAAGTTGGTCGTCGTTGCATAGTTACCATGAGATTGAGAAAGAAATCATTTTAAAAATCCATAGGTAGTTATTAGTTTTTCATATTTTGCATCTTTGACAAAATGGCCAATATCGTGTTGCTAGTAAATAATAGATATTAACGATACTAGTTTGATTATGAGCATCTTAACGAAACGAGTTTGATTGCCTAAACGAGGCGGTGAGCCGAGTTTTACGGCAATTAAACGAGTATTGTTAAGTGTCATAAGCAAATATGTATTGTTCAATATTTTAGCTTCATCAATAGATTCTGGTTCAATGTATTTTTTTTTTAGTAAAATAAGTGCGGTAATGAAGCTCGTAACTATACAAAAATTAATTTGGTTAATAGTCTATAATAATACAGATGAAGATAATATATTGTTATGGTACACTAGTAGATGGATTTGACTGAATATTGAATGTGTAAATAGAATTTGGGAGATCAATGCAATCGATTTTGACAAATTTAAAAAGAACAGGCTGTTTGAATTAAGTTTATTATTAAAAATCTAATTTGAGACAAATTAATATAAAAATGATAACTATTGAGTGTTCTACAGGGGTTTTGGAATTTAGAAAGTAAATAAATGCTTGTATCACACATGACAAATGAAAACTCTAATGAAAAAATATGTTGAAGTAGGTAAGACTCAAATGAACTTAAATTATAGATGGCATTAATAATTAAAATATGGTAGTTAGGTGAATTTGGTTACAATCATTAATAATAACAAATTATAAAAACATGTACCTTTTACAATTTTGGTCTGAAATAAAACATAGAAATTTACCCTATTTTTAAATGTGTTAGTCTAAAAAGGTTTAAAAAGGGCCATTAATAAAATCTACGAGGTGATAATACTAGTGAAACATAAAGAAGATTATTACAAATGAAGCATCAGTTATAGAAGAGAATTGGAAGATGGTAGAACTAAATAGAAGCAAGAAAAGTGATTAATTATAGAAGAGTTCAAGATTTGGATAGAAATAGCTTATTTTAAATAATACAATTGACGAGGCGTTATATTGGTGTGAGTATTGCTAAGTACTGAGTTCGTGAAGGAGTTCTGAAGGCAAGAGGGTCTGATCTTGGAAGATAGCAGTGGAACGACTGAATCCGAGGTATTCTGTTGGTTACTGACGACAGAGGTTGGTGAAGCTTGGAGCTACGGAAGAAGGATATCAATTGGGGATCGTTTGTGACAGCTAACTTTTCGTGGAGCTGTATGAAGCAGGGTGTTTCTGGAAGGTAGCAGTTGCACGAGCGGAGTGGGGTGAGGTCTGTCCTGGTAGCATCCGCGAGTTGACAAGTTGACAACTGTTGCCAGTAAGCAGTACATCACAGCAGGACTGACTAGGGGTTCAAGCTGCTGACGTCAGGATGATTGCTATCTTGGAGGTGATAAGAGCAGTGAGAGTAGGAACAGTGCAAGGTGGGCTGTAGTCTTGTTCTATCGACGCTATAGAAAATAAAAGATAATTTAAAAAGTGCAATTAACTATAAACAAGTACTTACCGTATTATATTGAGTCAATAAGATACAACTAGAATTGAGCATTTGTTATATCTGATTGAGATTCTTCATAGAACTTTGTTTGGCATAAAAGGTGACAGTTAATGCCATTACACAATTGAAAGTCATTTTAAAAATAAAATTTAACTTAACAAAGCAACTAGATAATCGAACCAATCTTGAAAGAGTCTCAAGGATCTATCAATTTTAATAATTAAATAATATTGAAATTCGAATAAAACAATTCAAGAAAAAAAAATAAGAGCAGTTACTACAATATATTAACGATACAAGTTTGATTATGAGCATCTTAACGAAACGAGTCTCGTTAAGTGCTAGAACCAAACGTGTATTGTTCAATATTTTATATCCATCAATAAATTCTGGTTCAATGTATTTTTTTTTAAATAAGAAGAGTACGGTAGTGACGCTCTTAACGATACTAAAATGAATTTGGTGAACAATCTATAACAACACGAATGAATATAAATTTATATAACGATACGCACAATATATTCTTTTTATTTGTAGTCACGTTTACTGGATGAACTACATTCTTTAAATTTTTGTTTTTTCGATAAAAGTAATTCTTTGGTACAACTTAAAACGAATTTCAACAATTCGGGCTACTGCATCAAACCAAATTATAAAAACCTGGTAATCTGTAAAGGATGTTCGGTAAACAAAGAGTAGAAACACTACAATATGAAATTTATATTTGTTTGTCTTTAATTGACACTATACTTTGTTCACATATTTTTACATCAACGTTGACCATGGAAGTTTCTCCAGTTTAGCTTGTAAAATTACTTTGTGGTGGTTAAACGAGGTTTATATTGGAAGTTATGATTTCCAAATGCCTTTAGGTTAGTAAACATCACAAAACACCTTGCAAAGTGTTGCAAAGTTGTCACACACAAAATGTTATTTCGTGAAGCTACATCACTTTCAGCATTAGCCCAAAGGCAATTTGAGGAATCCAGGAAAAAACTGGAATTAGAACCCAGCGAGGTTCAACTTCTTTTTACTTCCTTTTACAATAAAGTATTGGGATTCACCCCAAAAATTTGAAATTGAGTTTTCAACAGATCTTCACGTTTTAGAGTCCCCTGAACCCAAAAAACATATTTTTTTCATTAGTCTCTGTGTATTTGTGTGTGTGCCTGTGAACAGAATATGTGGAAAACGAAAAGAGGTATGGCTTTGAAACTTCATATATAAGTTTTGTGTACTATGTAGATGCGACAGCATGCTTTTGAAGAAAACCGCATAACCGAAAGTAGGTGTTTACTCTTGTGATTTTTCAGTTTTTTCGATTTTTTCAAAAATGGCTCCAACGATTTTTTTCAAACTTCACATTTTTGTTACATTTTTAATGTGTATTGATGTGAAATAGGTAACTTTCCAGTTGAATACTTCTAAAATGGGTTTATTTTGTTTTTTTTTCTATTTTTTTATTAACTCCTATTTTAAATAAAACACCCGGTATATTATTACATTTTTGAATTCACCTTAAAATTCTAGAGAAACTTTGTCTCTCCAACTAACGCTCTATTTTGTACAGTTTTTGTAGAATTTGTAATTTTTGAAAATTGTTGACAAATGCTTAAGAATTAAAAATAAAATTTTTGGCTAATTATAAGATCACTGTAAAAGGAAATTGTGTGCGTGTATCATACCAGATTTTTATGTATGTGACCAGTTTCAAAAACTGTATGATTAAAAATTTTTTGATTGGGTAATGGAAGGTATTATAATACTTTGAATGTAAACATTTATACGCTAAGTTAAAATTTTTGTTTACATTATTTGCTTTTCACGATAAATGTGTATATTTACCTGATTAAAAAGAGATGGGGAATGCAAGTTATCTAATTTTTCTGAAGGGTACGTAAACGAATCAGTAAGCAATAAAATGGAAGGTGGGAGTGGAATCAATAATTTAAATACAACCATCAGTAAAGCAACACATATAAATAAAGCAAGGAATGTAAATTTTACTTAAAATGTCACTAACTGATTACAGGAGAAATCTACAAATAATCTTCTATTGTTTCAAAAATTGCAACAATTGTTCTATAATGTAAATAGTATTAATAATTTTATGTGATAGATGCTGATACTTCTATTCTTGCTATTTTGAACTAACGTTTTATTTTACGTATATTGCTAGGTTCGCTTCTTCTTTTCTCTACTGCAAGAAAAAACATAAACACCACCAACCAAACCTTGATCAAAAAAATTTGTCTTCCGGATCATACAAAACCAAAATAATTGCAACGAATGAAAGACGCCGTAAAGAATTAAATCAGGCAATTACTTTCCAATTCAATAATAAATATAATTTCATTTAAAGTAATAGCGATTTACTATATTTTACATATTAACGGAAACGCAAAGAATTGTATACCTATGCAGCGCAGCTGAGTAAGCAAATCTTTCACATATTTTAAACTTTTTTACAAAACCTATAGCATATTTTTAAATATTTACATCAATAAAAATAATTCACTGAAAGATAATTGTTTTTCATTCAACTGTTAAATCTAATTGTAGTGACTACAAATTGGAATATATACTTACATTCCAAATTGCCTACAATACCACTGGTACATTATCTTTCTTGCAAATAGATTCATAGCAGAAGATTTCAGGAATGCAGTTCAATTACCTTCAATTGTATTTACAAATACATCACCGGCAAGAATAAGCTTAGGCCCTTAATCCCTAACATTAATTTCCATTATAACAATTACTTAACTAGCTATTGTATATTATGGCTTATGACCTACAGGTATGCATCTCATGCATTTTGGGGGTCACAGGGACAATTCTTAAAACAAATACAAATCATTCAACGACAATTACCACCTCTTTGGAGCTCTCCTTGTGAATTAAAATATATTGAGAAGGGATGAGTTATTCCTAAATTACATTATATCTACTCAAGTTGCGTTAAGTGAGTACTGAGTGAAAAAGGAAAAACTTTAATATTAGCTGAAAATTATAAATGTTATAAATACCGGATACTGAACACAACAAGAAAGACAAGTTAGTGCTATATTAAAAAATCGTGCAAAGCAAAAGTGTACACTCTTGGTGATGAATCAAAGTTGGTGTTTTCTAAACAAACCGGTGCCCATGAACATGAGACAGTGACAGAAAAAGTGTTAATAGACAAAAAGTGAAGAATTAGTTGAAGAGGAAAGCAGAAGGATCCACGTATGAAAAACCGTCCAAAATGCTTTCAGCAAGTGTTGGTGACTTTCCCCAGAAAGGCCTGATATGGTACTAATCTCGTTAGTGGTAAATTCCATGTTATGGTATTTTTTTTTATAAGGTGACATTAACATGACATCAATACGAAGATTAATAAAAACAGACGTTTTTTGTTTTTAATCATTACATTTATTCAAACTTATCTATGGCTCTGAAACCTTTTTTAGCATAACTTTAACTTATTTTTTTTTCGAAAACTGACAATATTTGTATAAACGATTACTGGACTAATCATATTATTTTACCGTCCTCCTTTACCAGTTAAAATGTTCGAATCACTATTAAAGTCACCCTATATAATGCGACCACGAAGTTTTTCGAGCAAAGCAAGCCATGTTAGGGGAACAGTTTCGTTGGTGTAAGCCATAATTGTTGTGTTATAAATATCTGTCTGTTTATTAAACGTCACATTACATTGATTTTAAGGTTATAATTCACAGCAGAACCAGCGTTGCTAATTGTACGCAAAATCTTGCAATTGTTATTTTAACCTTAATTAAATATGAATTCATCAGCTAATATTTCACTTGTTATTTATCATATTCAATAAATAATCATTATTATAAATCGCTTAGCCACTTCATTGAATCTTAAAAAGTAAATGTTTTATTTAGCCGCTTAATATAAACGCAGAAAATATTTTTAGTGATCAATAAATATTAATAATGTTAAATTAGTTATCTATAAACTTAAAGTAGCAATGTTTAAAAAACATATTTTAAAAATGTCAGAAAAAATTACTAGAGTTGTTATGTAACGTATCCAGTATACTTGTTCAGATCAATAAAACTTTCAATTTTCTTCTTCAAATTTTTATTGCAGTAATGCGAGTATGTTCTAGAAACTTATTTGTTGCTTCAAAAATTTCCAAACTCTCATAGGATTAATTTATATATTTTATTGTGCTCTTCGTTTAACCTACCATTACAGTCTATTCAAATTTAAGTTAAGTTAACTTGTTTTCTTCTCTATGTCTGATGTGCATTACCGTGGGACTAACCAACTTAATGATATCTGAGGACGAAAGGTTTTACAAATATTGCTATATCCTATTGAACTAAAATTTTGAAGCCATAATGTAAACCCGATATTCCACCTCCATTATATCATCAGAAGAATCAGAATCATTGTCATTCTCTGATTCTGATTCAGATTCCACTAATGAAATAATAAATGGAGAAAGATTTTCAACCGAAAGTTTTTCCATGTTGTCACCTCTCCGCCTTGCATATTGAAAAACTCTTACGACATAAATTAACGATGGTTCAAAACTATGTGTTTATAATAAATCCCAGAGTTGCTTTTTTCTATTTTTCCTTAAATTTTTAAATTATGATTAATCATCCGTTCCTTCATTTGCAACAAAGTTAGGTTTACTCGATTGCGCCGAATGATTAGTTACATTGTCCATAACTACCACACATTTAGATTGCAGTTTGTGTCATCTGAAATACTTGTTGCTCAGTTCCAATACTTCTGGTCAAAAATGTATTTGAAATTAGCCAAGATCTATCAGCTTTTATTGCACTGTCAAATTTACAAATATTTATAGCAGGTTCACTAAGTAATTTATAATTATGGAAGCAGCTTCTGCTATCTGAAATGCTTACAACTCAACCCTATTCCTCTTGTTGAAAAGCAGACTGTGAAACTCGTCAGGATCTAATACTAGTCAAGTTTCAAAATTGCTATTGGGTTGTTGCTGAAAGTGCTGTCGTTTTACAAAGTAACCTTCCCACTAATATTTTTGGAGGGAGCTTCGCTCACCTAAAATACTCGTGGCTCAGTTCCATAATTCCTGTTCACAAGAAAAAGTAGAGTCTCATCAGTGTCTAATTCCACCTTTTACATGGCATGGGTCAAGTTTCCAAATCCCTTTTGGGCTGCTACTGATAGGGTTGTCATTTCACGAAGTAACCTGATGAATAAATTATTCATATATTTAAAACACCTGTGGCTCAGTTACATAATTTCTGTTCGCAAGAACAAGTAGATCCTCATCGGTGTCTAATTCCATTTTTTTCATGCCATGGGTCAACTTTCCAAATTCCTTTTGGGCTGATACTTGAAGGGTTATCATTTCACGAAGTGAAGTGATGAATAAATTATTCATATATCTAAAATACCTGTTGCTCAGTTGCATAATTCCTGTTCGCAAGAACAAGTAGATCCTCATCGGTGTCTAATTCCAGTTTTTTCATGGCATGGGTCAAGTTTCCTAATTCCTTTTCGGCTGATACTTAAAGGGTTGTCATTTCACGACGTAACCTGATGAATAAATTATTCATATATCTAAAATAGCAGTGGCCCAGTTTTATAATTCCTGTTCGCAGGAACAAGTAGATCCTCATCGATATCTAATTCCAGTTTTTTCATGGCATGGGTGAAGTTTCCAAATTCTTTTTGGGCTGATACTCATATGGTTTTTATTTCAAAAAGTAACCTGATGAATAAATTATTCATATATCTAAAATACCTGTGGCTCAGTTCCATAATTCCTGTTCGCAAGAACAAGTAAATCCTCATCGGTGTCTAATTCCAGTTTTTTCATGCCATGGGTCAACTTTCCAAATTTCTTTTGGCATGATACTGATAGGGTTGTTATTTCACGAAGGAACCTGATGAATAAATTATTAATATATCTAAAATACCTGTGGCTCAGTTGCATAATTCCTGTTCGCAAGAACAAGTAGATCCTCATCGGTGTCTAATTCCAGTTTTTTCATGCCATGGGTCAACTTTCCAAATTCCTTTTGGGCTGATACTGATAGGGTTGTCACTTCACGAAATAAAGTGATGAACAAATTATTCATATATATACAATACCTGTGGCTGAGTTACATAATTCCTGTTCTCAAGAACAAGTGGATCGTGATCGGTGTCTACTTCCAGTTTTTCATGTCATGGGTCAAGTTTCCTAATTCCTTTTCAGCTGATACTGATAGAGTTGTTATTTCACGAAGTAACCTAAAAAATAAGTTATTAATATATCTAAAATACCTGTGGCTCAGTTTCATAATTCCTGTTCGCAAGAACAAGTAGAGTCTCATCAGTGTCTAGTTCCACCTTTTTTATTGCATGGGTCAAGTTTCCAAATTCCTTTTGGGCTGATACTGATAGGGTTGTCATTTCACGAAGTAACCTGATGAATAAATTATTCATATATTTAAAATACCTGTGGCTCAGTTCCATAATTCCTGTTCGCAAGAACAAGTAGATTCTCGTCGGTGTCTGTGTCTAATTCCAGTTTTTTCATGCCATGGGTCAACCTTCCAAATTCCTTTTGGGCTGATACTGATAGGGTTGTCACTTCACGAAGTAAAGTGATGAACAAATTATTCATATATATAAAGTACCTGTGGCTGAGTTACATAATTCCTGTTCTCAAGAACAAGTAGATCGTGATCGGTGTTTACTACCAGTTTTTCATGGCATGGGTCAAGTTTCCTAATTCCTTTTCGGCTGATACTCATAGGGTTGTTATTTCACGAAGTAACCTAAAAAATAAGTTATTCATATATCTAAAATGCCTGTGGCTCAGTTTCATAATTCCTGTTCGCAAGAACAAGTAGAGTCTCATCAGTGTTTAGTTCCACCTTTTTTATTGCATGGGTCAAGTTTCAAAATTCCTTTTGGGCTGATACTGATAGGGTTGTCATTTCACGAAGTAACCTGATGAATAACTTATTCATATATTTAAAATACCTGTGTCTCAGTTCCATAATTCCTGTTCGCAACATCAAGTAGTGTCTCATCAGTGTCTAATTCTACTTTGTTCATGGCATGGGTCAAGTTTCTAAATTCCTTTTGGCCTGATACTGATAGGGTTGTCATTTCACGAAGTAACGTGATGAATAAATTATCCATATATTTAAAATACCTGTGGCTCAGTTCCATAATTCCTGTTCGTAAGAACAAGTAGATCCGCATCGGTGACTAATTCCAGTTTTTCATGCCATGGGTCAACTTTCCAAATTTCTTTTGGCCTAATACTGATAGGGTTGTTATTTCACGAAGTAACCTGATAAATAAATTCTTCATATATCTAAAATACCTGTGGCTCAGTTCCATAATTCCTGTTCGCAAGAACAAGTAAATCCTCATCGGTGTCTAATTCCAGTTTTTTCATGCCATGGGTCAACTTTCCAAATTCCTTTTGGCATGATACTGATAGTGTTGTTATTTCACGAAGTAACCAGATGAATAAATTATTAATATATCTAAAATACCTGTGGCTCAGTTGCATAATTCCTGTTCGCAAGAACAAGTAGATCCTAATCGGTGTCTAATTCCAGTTTTTTCATGCCATGGGTCAACTTTCGAAATTCCTTTTGGGCTGATACTTATAGGGTTGTCACTTCACGAAGTAAAGTGATGAACAAATTATTCATATATATAAAATAATTGTGGCTGAGTTGCATAATTTCTGTTCTCAAGAACAAGTAGATCGTGATCGGTGTCTACTTCCAGTTTTTTCATGGCATGGCTCAAGTTTCCTAATTCCTTTTCGGCTGATACTTAAAGGGTTGTCATTTCACGAAGTAACCTGATGAATAAATTATTTATATATCTAAAATACAAGCGTCCCAGTTCCATAATTCCTGTTCGCACTAACAAGTAGATCCTCATCGGTGTCTAATTCCAGTTTTTTCATGGCATGGGTCAAGCCTCCAAATTCCTTTTGGGCTGATACTGATAGGGTTGTCATTTCACGAAGTAACATGATGAATAAATTATTCATATATTTAAAATACCTGTGGCTCAGTTCCATAATTCCTGTTCGCAAGAACAAGTAAATCCTCATCGGTGTCTAATTCCAGTTTTTTAAGGCATGGGTCAAGCTTCCAAATCCCTATTGGGCTGATACTTGGAGGGTTGTTATTTCACGAAGTAACCTGATAACTAAGTTCTTTATATTACTAAAATAACTGTGGCTCAGTACCATAATTCCTGTTCGCAACATCAAGCAGTGTCCCATCAGTGCCTAATTCCAGTTTTTTCATGGCATGGGTCAAGTTTCCAAATTCCTTTTGGGCTGATACTGATTGGGTTGTTATTCCACGAAGTAACCTGATAAATAGGTTATTCATATATCTAAAATAACTGTGGCTCAGTTTATAACTCCTGTTCGCAAGAAAAAGTAGAGTCTCATCAGTGCCTACCTCCATCTTTTTTATAGCATGGGTCAAGTTTCCAAATTCCTTTTGGGCTGATACTGATAGGGTTGTCATTTCACGAAGTAACCTGATGAATAAATTATTCATATATTTAAAATACCTGTGGCTCAGTTTTCCAGTTCCAGTTCTTTAAGGCATGGGTCAAGCTTCCAAATTCCTTTTGGGCTGATACTTAAAAGGTTGCCATTTCACAAAGTAACCTGATGAATAAATTATTCATATATCTAAAATACCTGTTGCTCAGTTCCATATTTCCTGTTCTCCAGAACAAGTAGATCCTCATCGGTGTCTAATTCCGGGCTTTTCATGCCATGGGTTAACTTTCCAAATTTCTTTTGGCATGATACTGATAGGGTTGTTATTTCACGAAGGAACCTGATGAATAAATTATTAATATATCTAAAATACCTGTGGCTCAGTTGCATAATTCCTGTTCGCAAGAACAAGTAGATCCTCATCGGTGTCTAATTCCAGTTTTTTCATGCCATGGGTCAACTTTCCAAATTCCTTTTGAGCTGATACTGATAGGGTTGTCACTTCACGAAGTAAAGTGATGAACAAATTATTCATATATATACAATACCTGTGGCTGAGTTACATAATTCCTGTTCTCAAGAACAAGTAGATCGTGATCGGTGTTTACTTCCAGTTTTTCATGGCATGGGTCAAGTTTTCTAATTCCTTTTCGGCTGATACTGATAGGGTTGTTATTTCACGAAGTAACCTAAAAAATAAGTTATTCATATATCTAAAATACCTGTGGCTCAGTTTCATAATTCCTGTTCGCAAGAACAAGTAGAGTCTCATCAGTGTCTAGTTCCACCTTTTTTATTGCATGGGTCAAGTTTCAAAATTCCTTTTGGGCTGATACTGATAGGGTTGTCATTTCACGAAGTAACCTGATGAATAAATTATTCATATATTTAAAATACCTGTGTCTCAGTTCCATAATTCCTGTTCGCAACATCAAGTAGTGTCTCATCAGTGTCTAATTCTACTTTGTTCATGGCATGGGTCAAGTTTCTAAATTCCTTTTGGCCTGATACTGATAGGGTTGTCATTTCACGAAATAACCTGATGAATAAATTCTTCATATATCTAAAATACCTGTGGCTCAGTTCCATAATTCCTGTTCGCAAGAACAAGTAAATCCTCATCGGTGTCTAATTCCAGTTTTTTCATGCCATGGGTCAACTTTCGAAATTCCTTTTGGGCTGATACTGATAGGGTTGTCACTTCACGAAGTAACCAGATGAATAAATTATTAATATATCAAAAATACCTGTGGCTCAGTTGCATAATTCCTGTTCGCAGGAACAAGTAGATCCTCATCGGTGTCTAATTCCAGTTTTTTCATGCCATGGGTCAACTTTCGAAATTCCTTTTGGGCTGATACTGATAGGGTTGTCACTTCACGAAGTAAAGTGATGAACAAATTATTTATATATATAAAATACCTGTGGCTGAGTTGCATAATTTCTGTTCTCAAGAACAACTAGATCGTGATCGGTGTCTACTTCCAGTTTTTTCATGGCATGGCTCAAGTTTCCTAATTCCTTTTCGGCTGATACTTAAAGGGTTGTCATTTCACGAAGTAACCTGATGAATAAATTATTTATATATCTAAAATACAAGCGTCCCAGTTCCATAATTCCTGTTCGCACGAACAAGTAGATCCTCATCGGTGTCTAATTCCAGTTTTTTCATGGCATGGGTCAAGCCTCCAAATTCCTTTTGGGCTGATACTGATAGGGTTGTCATTTCACGAAGTAACATGATGAATAAATTATTCATATATTTAAAATACCTGTGCTCAGTTCCATAATTCCTGTTCGCAAGAACAAGTAAATCCTCATCGGTGTCTAATTCCAGTTTTTTAAGGCATGGGTCAAGCTTCCAAATCCTTTTGGGCTGATACTTGGAGGGTTGTTATTTCACGAAGTAACCTGATAAATAAGTTCTTCATATTACTAAAATAACTGTGGCTCAGTACCATAATTCCTGTTCGCAACATCAAGTAGTGTCCATCAGAGCCTAATTCCAGTTTTTTCATGGCATGGTCAAGTTTCCAAATTCCTTTTGGGCTGATACTGATTGGGTTGTTATTCCACGAAGTAACCTGATAAATAAGTTATTCATATATCTAAAATAAATGTGGCTCAGTTCCATAACTCCTGTTCGCAAGAACAAGTAGAGTCTCATCAGTGCCTACCTCCATCTTTTTTATAGCATGGGTCAAGTTTCCAAATCCTTTTGGGCTGATATTGATAGGGTTGTCATTTCACGAAGTAACCTGATGAATAAATTATTCATATATTTAAAATACCTGTGGCTCAGTTCCATAATTCCTGTTCTCCAGAACAAGTAGATCCTCATCGTGTCTAATTCCGGGCTTTTCATGCATGGGTCAAAACCTCCAAATTCCTGTTGGGCTGATACTTAAAGGGTTGTCATTTCACGAAGCGACGTGATGAATAAATTATACATATATCTAAAATACCTGTGGCTCAGTTGCATAATTCCTGTTCGCCAAAACAAGTAGATCCTCATCGGTGTCTAATTCCGGTTTTTTCATGGCATGGGTCAAGTCTCCAAATTCCTTTTGTGCTGATACTGATAATGTTGTTATTTCACGAAGTAACCTGATAAATAAGTTATTCATACCTATATCTAAAATACCTGGAGCTCAGTTCCATAATTCCTGTTCGCAACATCAAGTAGTGTCTCATCAGTGTCTAATTCTACTTTGTTCATGGCATGGGTCAAGTTTCTAAATTCCTTTTGGCCTGATACTGATAGGGTTGTCATTTCACGAAGTAACGTGATGAATAAATTATCCATATATTTAAAATACCTGTGGCTCAGTTCCATAATTCCTGTTCGTAAGAACAAGTAGATCCGCATCGGTGTCTAATTCCAGTTTTTCATGCCATGGGTCAACTTTCCAAATTTCTTTTGGCCTAATACTGATAGGGTTGTTATTTCACGAAGTAACCTGATGAATAAATTCTTCATATATCTAAAATACCTGTGGCTCAGTTCCATAATTCCTGTTCGCAAGAACAAGTAAATCCTCATCGGTGTCTAATTCCAGTTTTTTCATGCCATGGGTCAACTTTCCAAATTCCTTTTGGCATGATACTGATAGTGTTGTTATTTCACGAAGTAACCAGATGAATAAATTATTAATATATCTAAAATACCTGTGGCTCAGTTGCATAATTCCTGTTCGCAAGAACAAGTAGATCCTCATCGGTGTCTAATTCCAGTTTTTTCATGCCATGGGTCAACTTTCGAAATTCCTTTTGGGCTGATACTTATAGGGTTGTCACTTCACGAAGTAAAGTGATGAACAAATTATTCATATATATAAAATAATTGTGGCTGAGTTGCATAATTTCTGTTCTCAAGAACAAGTAGATCGTGATCGGTGTCTACTTCCAGTTTTTTCATGGCATGGCTCAAGTTTCCTAATTCCTTTTCGGCTGATACTTAAAGGGTTGTCATTTCACGAAGTAACCTGATGAATAAATTATTTATATATCTAAAATACAAGCGTCCCAGTTCCATAATTCCTGTTCGCACTAATAAGTAGATCCTCATCGGTGTCTAATTCCAGTTTTTTCATGGCATGGGTCAAGCCTCCAAATTCCTTTTGGGCTGATACTGATAGGGTTGTCATTTCACGAAGTAACATGATGAATAAATTATTCATATATTTAAAATACCTGTGGCTCAGTTCCATAATTCCTGTTCGCAAGAACAAGTAAATCCTCATCGGTGTCTAATTCCAGTTTTTTAAGGCATGGGTCAAGCTTCCAAATCCCTATTGGGCTGATACTTGGAGGGTTGTTATTTCACGAAGTAACCTGATAACTAAGTTCTTTATATTACTAAAATAACTGTGGCTCAGTACCATAATTCCTGTTCGCAACATCAAGTAGTGTCCCATCAGTGCCTAATTCCAGTTTTTTCATGGCATGGGTCAAGTTTCCAAATTCCTTTTGGGCTGATACTGATTGGGTTGTTATTCCACGAAGTAACCTGATAAATAGGTTATTCATATATCTAAAATAACTGTGGCTCAGTTTATAACTCCTGTTCGCAAGAACAAGTAGAGTCTCATCAGTGCCTACCTCCATCTTTTTTATAGCATGGGTCAAGTTTCCAAATTCCTTTTGGGCTGATACTGATAGGGTTGTCATTTCACGAAGTAACCTGATGAATAAATTATTCATATATTTAAAATACCTGTGGCTCAGTTTTCCAGTTCCAGTTCTTTAAGGCATGGGTCAAGCTTCCAAATTCCTTTTGGGCTGATACTTAAAAGGTTGCCATTTCACAAAGTAACCTGATGAATAAATTATTCATATATCTAAAATACCTGTTGCTCAGTTCCATATTTCCTGTTCTCCAGAACAAGTAGATCCTCATCGGTGTCTAATTCCGGGCTTTTCATGCCATGGGTCAACTTTCCAAATTTCTTTTGGCATGATACTGATAGGGTTGTTATTTCACGAAGGAACCTGATGAATAAATTATTAATATATCTAAAATACCTGTGGCTCAGTTGCATAATTCCTGTTCGCAAGAACAAGTAGATCCTCATCGGTGTCTAATTCCAGTTTTTTCATGCCATGGGT
This sequence comes from Agriotes lineatus, assembly GCA_940337035.1. Taxonomy (NCBI): domain Eukaryota; kingdom Metazoa; phylum Arthropoda; class Insecta; order Coleoptera; family Elateridae; genus Agriotes; species Agriotes lineatus. The sequence goes on from CALNHX010005163.1 coordinate 33,831, forward strand.
CAACTTTCCAAATTCCTTTTGAGCTGATACTGATAGGGTTGTCACTTCACGAAGTAAAGTGATGAACAAATTATTGATATATATACAATACCTGTGGCTGAGTTACATAATTCCTGTTCTCAAGAACAAGTAGATCGTGATCGGTGTTTACTTCCAGTTTTTCATGGCATGGGTCAAGTTTTCTAATTCCTTTTCGGCTGATACTGATAGGGTTGTTATTTCACGAAGTAACCTAAAAAATAAGTTATTCATATATCTAAAATACCTGTGGCTCAGTTTCATAATTCCTGTTCGCAAGAACAAGTAGAGTCTCATCAGTGTCTAGTTCCACCTTTTTTATTGCATGGGTCAAGTTTCAAAATTCCTTTTGGGCTCATACTGATAGGGTTGTCATTTCACGAAGTAACCTGATGAATAAATTATTCATATATTTAAAATACCTGTGTCTCAGTTCCATAATTCCTGTTCGCAACATCAAGTAGTGTCTCATCAGTGTCTAATTCTACTTTGTTCATGGCATGGGTCAAGTTTCTAAATTCCTTTTGGCCTGATACTGATAGGGTTGTCATTTCACGAAGTAACGTGATGAATAAATTATCCATATATTTAAAATACCTGTGGCTCAGTTCCATAATTCTTGTTCGCAAGAACAAGTAGATCCGCATCGGTGTCTAATTCCAGTTTTTCATGCCATGGGTCAACTTTCCAAATTCCTTTTGGCCTGATACTGATACGGTTGTTATTTCACGAAATAACCTGATGAATAAATTCTTCATATATCTAAAATACCTGTGGCTCAGTTCCATAATTCCTGTTCGCAAGAACAAGTAGAGTCTCATCAGTGTCTAGTTCCACCTTTTTTATTGCATGGGTCAAGTTTCAAAATTCCTTTTGGGCTGATACTGATAGGGTTGTCATTTCACGAAGTAACCTGATGAATAACTTATTCATATATTTAAAATACCTGTGTCTCAGTTCCATAATTCCTGTTCGCAACATCAAGTAGTGTCTCATCAGTGTCTAATTCTACTTTGTTCATGGCATGGGTCAAGTTTCTAAATTCCTTTTGGCCTGATACTGATAGGGTTGTCATTTCACGAAGTAACGTGATGAATAAATTATCCATATATTTAAAATACCTGTGGCTCAGTTCCATAATTCCTGTTCGTAAGAACAAGTAGATCCGCATCGGTGACTAATTCCAGTTTTTCATGCCATGGGTCAACTTTCCAAATTTCTTTTGGCCTAATACTGATAGGGTTGTTATTTCACGAAGTAACCTGATGAATAAATTCTTCATATATCTAAAATACCTGTGGCTCAGTTCCATAATTCCTGTTCGCAAGAACAAGTAAATCCTCATCGGTGTCTAATTCCAGTTTTTTCATGCCATGGGTCAACTTTCGAAATTCCTTTTGGGCTGATACTGATAGGGTTGTCACTTCACGAAGTAACCAGATGAATAAATTATTAATATATCAAAAATACCTGTGGCTCAGTTGCATAATTCCTGTTCGCAGGAACAAGTAGATCCTCATCGGTGTCTAATTCCAGTTTTTTCATGCCATGGGTCAACTTTTGAAATTCCTTTTGGGCTGATACTGATAGGGTTGTCACTTCACGAAGTAAAGTGATGAACAAATTATTCATATATATAAAATACCTGTGTCTGAGTTGCATAATTTCTGTTCTCAAGAACAACTAGATCGTGATCGGTGTCTACTTCCAGTTTTTTCATGGCATGGCTCAAGTTTCCTAATTCCTTTTCGGCTGATACTTAAAGGGTTGTCATTTCACGAAGTAACCTGATGAATAAATTATTTATATATCTAAAATACAAGCGTCCCAGTTCCATAATTCCTGTTCGCACGAACAAGTAGATCCTCATCGGTGTCTAATTCCAGTTTTTTCATGGCATGGGTCAAGCCTCCAAATTCCTTTTGGGCTGATACTGATAGGGTTGTCATTTCACGAAGTAACATGATGAATAAATTATTCATATATTTAAAATACCTGTGGCTCAGTTCCATAATTCCTGTTCGCAAGAACAAGTAAATCCTCATCGGTGTCTAATTCCAGTTTTTTAAGGCATGGGTCAAGCTTCCAAATCCCTTTTGGGCTGATACTTGGAGGATTGTTATTTCACGAAGTAACCTGATAAATAAGTTCTTCATATTACTAAAATAACTGTGGCTCAGTACCATAATTCCTGTTCGCAACATCAAGTAGTGTCCCATCAGAGCCTAATTCCAGTTTTTTCATGGCATGGGTCAAGTTTCCAAATTCCTTTTGGGCTGATACTGATTGGGTTGTTATTCCACGAAGTAACCTGATAAATAAGTTATTCATATATCTAAAATAAATGTGGCTCAGTTCCATAACTCCTGTTCGCAAGAACAAGTAGAGTCTCATCAGTGCCTACCTCCATCTTTTTTATAGCATGGGTCAAGTTTCCAAATTCCTTTTGGGCTGATATTGATAGGGTTGTCATTTCACGAAGTAACCTAATGAATAAATTATTCATATATTTAAAATACCTGTGGCTCAGTTCCATAATTCCTGTTCTCCAGAACAAGTAGATCCTCATCGGTGTCTAATTCCGGGCTTTTCATGGCATGGGTCAAACCTCCAAATTCCTGTTGGGCTGATACTTAAAGGGTTGTCATTTCACGAAGCGACGTGATGAATAAATTATACATATATCTAAAATACCTGTGGCTCAGTTGCATAATTCCTGTTCGCCAAAACAAGTAGATCCTCATCGGTGTCTAATTCCGGTTTTTTCATGGCACGGGTCAAGTCTCCAAATTCCTTTTGTGCTGATACTGATAATGTTGTTATTTCACGAAGTAACGTGATAAATAAGTTATTCATACCTATATCTAAAATACCTGGAGCTCAGTTCCATAATACCTGTTCGCAAGAACAAGTAGAGTCTTATCAGTGTCTAATTCCACCTTTTTCATGGCATGGGTCAAGTTTCCAAATTCCTTTTGGGCTGATACTGAAAGGGTTATCATTTCACGAAATAACCTGATAAATAAATTATTCATATATTTAAAATACCTGTGGCTCAGTTCCATATTTCCTGTTCGCAAGAATAACTAGATCTTCATCGGTATCTAGATACAGTTTTTTCATTCCATGGGTCAAGCTTATAAATTCTATTTGGCCTGATACTGACAGAGTTGTTATTTCACGAAGTAACCTGATGAATAAATTCTTCATATATCTAAAATACCTGTGGCTCAGTTCCATAATTCTTGTTCGCAAGAACAAGTAGATCCTCATTGGTGTCTAATTCCAGTTATTTCATGGCATGGGTCAAGTTTCCAAATTTCTTCTGGACTGATACTTCGAGGGTTGCCATTTCACGAAGTAAAGTGGCTGAGTTCCATAATTCCTATTCGCAAGAATAAGTAGATCCTCATCGGAATATAATTCCAGTTTTTCCATGGCATTGGCTACGTTTCCAAATTGCTTTTGGGCTGATGCTGAAAGAGTTGTTGTTTCAGGAAGTAACTTTTTCACTAAGTAAATAATAAATTCGGAGGAAGCTTGTCTCACCTAAAATACCTGTGGATCAGTTCCATAATTCCTATTCGAATTAACAAGTAGATCCTCATCGGTATCTAATTGCAGTTTATCCATGGCATTGGCCAAGTTCTCAAATTGCTTTAGGTCTGATGCTGAAAGTGCCGTCCCTTCACGAAGTAACATTCTCACTAAATGAATTATAATTTCGGAGGGAGCTTTTCTCGCCTAAAGTACCTTTGGGTCAGTCCCATAATTCCTATTCGAATTAACAAGTCGATCCTCGTCGGGATCTAATTCCAGTTTTTCATGGCATTGGCTAAGTTCCCAATACGCCTTTGGGCTGATGCTGCAAGGGTTGATGTTTCACGAAGTAACTTCTTCACTAGGTAACTAAATAATTATTTCCGAGGGGCTTTTCTCACCCAAAATACCTGTGCCTCAGTTACATAATTCTTATTCGCAAAACAAGTAGATCCTCATCGGATTATAATTCCAGTTTTTCCATGGCATTGACTAAGTTTCCAATATGCTTTTGGACTAATGCTGAAAGGCTTGTCGTTTCACGAAGTAACATTTTCACTAAATAAATAATAATTTCGGAGCGAGCTTTTCTCACCTAAAATACCGGTGGCTCAGTTCCATAATTCCTATTCGAAACAACAAGTAGATCCTCATCGATATCAAATTGCCTTAGGGCTAATTCTGAAAGTGCTGTCCCCTCACGAAGTAACATTTTTACTAAATAAATTATAATTTCGGAGGGTGCTTTTCTCACCTAAAATACCTATGTCTCAGTTGCATAATTCCAGTTTTTCTATGGCATGGGCTAGGTTCCCTGATTGCCATAGGGCTGATGCTGAAAGTGCTGTCGCCCCAAGAAGTAACATTTTCACTAAATAAATAATAATTTCGGAGGGAACTTTTCTCACCTAAAATACCTGTGGCTCTGTTCCATAATTCCAGTTATTCCATGGCATTGGCCAAGTTCCAGATTGCTTTTGGGCTGATGCTGAAAGGGTTGACATTTCACGAAGTAATATCTTTACTAAATAAACAATAATTTCGGTGGGAGTTGTCTCACCTAAAATACCTGTGAGTCAGTTCCACAATTCCTATTCGAACTAACAAGTAGATCTTCATCGGGTCCTAATTCCATTTTTTTCATGGCATTGGCGAAGTTCCCAAATTGCTTTTGGACTGATACTGAAAGAGTTGTCGTTTTACGAAGTAACATTTTCACTAAATAAATAATAATTTCGCAGGGAGTTGTCTCACCTAAAATACCTGTGAGTCAGTTCTACAATTCCTATTCGAATTAACAAGTAGATTTTCATCGGCTTCTAATTCCAGTTTTTTCAAGGCATTGGCTAAGTTCCCAAATTGCCTTTGGGCTGATGCTGAAAGGGTTGTCGTTTTACGAAGTAACGTTTTTACTAAATAAATGATATTTTCGGAGGGAGCTTGCTCACCTAAAATACCTGTGGTTCAGTTCCATTCGAAAGAACAAGTAGATCCTCATCGGGATCTAATTCCAGTTTTTCCATGGCATTGGCTAGGTTCCCAGATTGCCTTAGGGCTGATGCTGAAAGTGCTGTCGCCTCAAGAAGTAAAATTTTCACTAAATAAATAATAATTTCGGAGAGACCTTTTTTCACCTAAAATACCTGCGGCTCAGTTCCATAATTTTTATTCGCAAGTATAAGTAGATCCTCATCGGAATATAATTCCAGTTTTTCTATGGCATTGGCTAAATTCCCAGATTGCTCTTGGGCTGATGCTGAAAAGGTTGTCGTTTTACGAAGTAACATTTTTACTAAATAGATGATATTTTCGGAGGGAGCTTGCGCACCTAAAATACCTGTGGTTCAGTTCCATTCGAAAGAACAAGTAGATCCTCATCGGGATCTAATTCCAGTTTTTCCATGGCATTGGCTAGGTTCCCAGATTGCCTTAGGGCTGATGCTGAAAGTGCTGTAGCCTCAAGAAGTAAATTTTCACTAAATTAATAATAATTTCGGAGAGACCTTTTTTCACCTAAACTACCAGCGGCTCAGTTACATACTTTTTATTCGCAAGTACAAGTAGATCCTCATCGGAATATAATTCCAGTTTTTCTATGGCATTGGCTAAATTCCCACATTGCTTTTGGGCTGATGCTGAATGGGTTATTGTTTTACGAAGTAACATTTTCACTAAACAAATAATATCTTCGGATGGAGCTTGTCTCACATAAAATACCTGTGGGTCAGTTCCATAGTTTCTATTCGAATTAACAAGTAGATTCTCATCGGAATCTAATTCCAGTTTTTCCATGGCATTGCATAAATTCCCAAATTGCTTTTGGGTTGATGCTGAAAGGGTTGTCGTTTCACGAAGTAATATCTTTACTAAATAAATAATAATTTCTGTGGGAGTTGTCTCACCTAAAATACCTGTGAGTCAGTGCCACAATTCCTATTCAAATTCACAAGTAGATTTCCATCGGCTTCTAATTCCAGTTTTTTCAAGGCATTGGCTAAGTTCCCAAATTGCCTTTGGGCTGATGCTGAAAGGGTTATCGTTTTACGAAGTAACATTTTTACTAAATAAATGATATTTTCGGAGGTAGCTTGCTCACCTAAAATACCTGTGGTTCAGTTCCATTCGAAAGAACAAGTAGATCCTCATCGGGATCTAATTCCAGTTTTTCCATGGCATTGGCTAGGTTTCCAGATTGCTTTAGGGCTAATGCTGAAAGTGCTGTCGCATCAAGAAGTAAAATTTTTACTAAATAAATAATAATTTCGGAGAGACCTTTTTTCACCTAAAATACCTGCCTCAGTTCCATAATTTTTATCCGCAAGTACAAGTAGATCCTCATCGGAATATAATTCCAGTTTTTCTATGGCATTGGCTAAATTCCCAGATTGCTCTTGGGCTGATGCTGAATGGGTTGTTGTTTTACGAAGTAACATTTTCACTAAATAAATAATATTTTCGGATGGAGCTTGTCTCACCTCAAATACCTGTGGGTCAGTTCCATAATTCCTATTTGAATTAACAAGTAGATCCTCATCGGGATCTAATTCCAGTTTTTCCATGGCATTTCCAATATGCTTTTGTGCTGATGCTGAAAGAGTTTTTGTTTCACGAAGTAACTTTTTCACTAAATAAATAATAATTTCCGAGGGAGCTTGTCTCACCTAAAATGCCTGCGGGTCAGTTCCATAGTTTCTATTACAATTAACAAGTAGATTCTGATCGGGATCTAATTGAAGTTTTTCACCGCATTGGCGAAGGTCCCAATTTCCTTTTGGGCTGACGCTGAAAGGGTTGTCGTTTCACGAAGTAATATTTTCACTAAGTAAATAATAATTTCTGAGAGAACTGCTCTCACCTAAAATACCTGCGGCGCAGTTTTATAACACCTATTCGAAAGAACAAGTAGATCCTCATCGAGATCTAATTCCAGTTTTTCCATGGCATTGGCCAATTTCCCAAATTGCCTTAGGGCTAATCCTGAAAGTGCTGTCCCCTCACGAAGTAACATTTTTACTAAGTAAATTATAATTTCGGGGGGTTATTTTCTCACCTAAAATACCTGTGTCTCAGTTCCATAATTCCAGTTTTTCTATGGCAGTGGCTAGGTTCCCAGATTGCCATAGGGCTGATGCTGAAAGTGCTGTCGCCTCAAGGAGTAACATTTTCACTAAATAAATAATAATTTCGGAAGGAGCCTTTCTCACGTATAATACCTGTGGCTCAGTTCCATAATTCCAGTTATTCCATGGCATTGGCCAAGTTCTCTGATTGCTTTTGGGCTGATGCTGAAAGGGTTAACGTTTCACGAAGTAATATTTTTACTAAATAAATAATAATTTTGGTGGGAGTTGTCTCACCTAAAATACCTGTGGTTCAGTTCCATAATTCATATTCGATAAAACAAGTAGATCTTCATCGGCTTCTAATTCCAGTTTTTTCAAGGCATTGGCTAAATTCCCAAATTGCCTTTGAGCTGATGCTGAAAGGGTTGTCGTTTTACGAAGTAACATTTTCACTAAATAAATAATATTTTCGGAGGGAGCTTGCTCACCTTAAATACCTGTGGTTCAGTTCCATACTTCATATTCGAAAGAACAAGTAGAACCTCATCGGGATCTAATTCCAGTTTTTCCATGGCATTGGCTAGGTTCCCAGATTATCTTAGGGCTGATGCTGAAAGTGCTGTCGCCTCAAGATGTAACATTTTCAGTAAATAAATAATAATTTCGGAGAGACCTTTTTTCACCTAAAATACCTGCAGCTCAGTTCCATAATTCCTATTCGCAAGTACAAGTAGATCCTCATCGGAATATAATTCCAGTTTTTCTGTGGCAATGGCTAAATTCCCAGATTGCTTTTGGACTGATGCTGAATGGGTTGTCGTTTCACGAAGTAACATTTTCACTAAATAAATAGTAATTTCGGAGGGAGCTTGCTCACCTAAAATACCTGTGGGTCAGTTACATAATTCCTATTCGAATTAACAAGTGAATCCTCGTCGGGATCTAATTCCAGTTTTTCATGGCATTAGCTAAGTTCCCAATACGCCTTTGGGCTGATGCTGAAAGGGTTGATGTTTCACGAAGTAACTTCTTCACTAATTAAATAATTATTTCCGAGAGAGCTTTTCCCACCCAAAATACCTGTGGCTCAGTTCCATAATTCCTATTCGAAGGAACAAGTAGATCCTCATCGGGATCTAATTCCAGTTTTTCCATGGCATTGACTAAGTTCCCAATATGCTTTTGGGCTAATGCTGAAAGGCTTGTCGTTTCACGAAGTAACATTTTCACTTAATAAATAATAATTTCGTATGGAGCTTGTGTCACCTAAAATACCTGTGGTCAGTTCCATAATTTCTATTCGAACGAACAAGTAGATCCTCATCGGAATATAATTCCAGTTTTTCCATGGTATTGGCTAGGTTCCCAAATTGCCATAGGACTGATGCTGAAAGTGCCGTCCCCTCACGATGTAACATTTTCACTAAACGAATTTTAATTTCGTAGGGAGCTTTTCTCGCCTAAAACACCTGTGGTTCAGTTCCATAATTCCAGTTATTCCATGGCATTGACCAAGTCCCAGATTGCTTTTGGGCTGATGCTGAAGGGGTTGTCGTTTCACGAAGTAACATTTTCACTAAATAAATAATAATGTTGGAGCTAGCTTTTCTCACCTAAAGTACCTGTGGCTCAGTTCCATAATTCCTATTCGAAAGAACAAGGAGATCCTTATCGGAATATAATTCCAGTTTTTCCGTGGTATTGGCTAAGTTCCCAAATTGCTTTTGGGCTGATGCTGAAAGGGTTGTCGTTTCCCGAAGTAGAATTTTCACTAAATAAATAATCATTTCGGAAGGAGCTTGTCTCACCTGAAATACCTCTGGCTCAGTTCCATAGTTCCTATTCGAAAGAACAAGTAGATCCTCTTCGAGATCTAATTCCAGTTTTTCCATGGCATTCGCTAAGTTTCCAAATTGCCTATAAGGCTGATGCTGAAAGTGCTGTCGCCTCAAGGAGTAACATTTTCACTAAATAAATAATAATTTCGGAGGGAGCTTTTCTCACCTAAAATACCTGTGTCTCAGTTCCATAATTCCAGTTATTCCATGGCATTGTCCAAGTTCCCAGATTGCTTTGGGCTGATGCTGAAAAGGTTGTCGTTTCTCGAAGTAATATTTTTACTAAATAAATAATAATTTCGGTGGGAGTTGTCTCACCTAAAATGCCTGTGAGTCAGCTCCGCAATTCCTATTCGAATTAACAAGTAAATCTTCATCGGCTTCTAATTCCAGTTTTTTCAAGGCATTGGCTAAGTTCCCAAATTGCCTTTGGGTTGATGCTGAAAGGGTTGTCGTTTTACGAAGTAACATTTTCACTAAATAAATAATATTTCCGGAGGGAACTTTTCTCACCTAAAATACCTGTGGCTCAGTTCGTTAATTTCAGTTATTCCATGGCATTGGCCAAGTACCCAGATTGCTTTTGGGGTGATGCTGAAAGGGTTAACGTTTCACGAAGTAACTTTTCTCATCTAAAATACATGTGGCGCAGTTCCATAATTCCAGTTATTCCATGGCATTAGCCAAGTTTCCAGATTGCTTTGGGCTGATGCTGAAAAGGTTGTCGTTTCTCGAAGTAACTTTTTCACTAAATAAATAATAATTTCGGAGGAAGCTTGTCTCACCTAAACTACCTGTGCCTCAGTTCCATAATTCCTATTCCAAAGAACAAGTAGATCCTCATCGAAATCTAATTCCAGTTTTTCCATGGCATTGGCTAAATTCCCAAATTACCTTAGAGCTGATACTAAAAGTGCCGACGCTTCACGAAGTAACATTTTCACTAAATAAATAATAGTGATGGAGTTAGGTTTTTTCACCTAAAGTACCTGTGGCTCAGTTCCATAATTTCTATTCGGAAGATTAAGTAGATCCCCATCGGAATATAATTCCAGTTTTTACATGGTGTTGGCTAAGTTCCCAAATTGCTTTTGGGCTAATGCTGAAAGGGTTGTCGTTTCACGAACTAAAATTTTCACTAAATAAATAATAATTTCGTATGGAGCTTGTGCCACCTAAAATACATGTGGCTCAGTTTCATAATTTCTATTCGAAAGAACAAGTAGATCATCATCGGAATATAATTCCAGTTTTTCCATGATATTGGCTAAGTTCCCAAATTGCATTAGGGCTGATGCTGAAAGTGCTGTCCCCTCACGAAGTAATATTTTCAGTAAATAAATTATAATTTCGGAGGGAGCTTTTCTCACCTAAAGTACATGTGGCTCAGTCCCATATTTCCTATTCGAAAGAACAAGAAGATTTTTATTGGGATCTAATTCCAGTTTTTCTATGGCATTGGCCAAATTCCCACTGTCCCCTCACGAAGTTACATTTTCACTAGATAAATTATAATTTCGGAGGGAGCTTTTCTCACCTAAAGTACCTGTGGCTCAGTTCCATAATTCCAGTTATTCCATGGCATTGGCCAAGTTCCCAGATTGCTTTTGGGCTGATGCCGATAGGGTTGTCGCCTCACGAAGTAACATTTTCACTAAATAAATAATAATTTCGGAGGAAACTTTTCCCACCTAACATACCTGTGGCTCAGTTCCGTAATTCCTATTCGAAACAACAAGTAGATAATCATCGGAATATAATTCCAGTTTTTTCCATGGCATTGGCTAAGTTCACAAATTGCATTTAGGCTGATGCTGAAAGGGTTGTCCTTTCACGTAGTAACATTTTCACTAATAAAATAATAATTTCGGAGGAAGCTTTTCTCACCTAAAATACCTGTTTCTCAGTTTCATAATTCCTATTCGAAATAACAAGTAGATCCTCTTCGGGATCTAATTCCAGTTTTTCCATGGCATTGGCTAAGTTCCCAAATTACCTTATGGCTGATGCTGAAAGTGCTGACGCCTCGCGAAGTAAAATTTTTACTAAATAAATAATAATTTCGGAAGGAGCTTGTCTTACCCGAAATACCTGCGGGTCAGTTCCATAGTTTCTAATCGAATTAACAAGTAGATTCTCATCGGGAACTAATTCCAGTTTTTCACCGCATTCGCGGAGTTCCCAATTTACTTTTAGGCTGATGCTGAAAGGGTTTTTGTTTCACGAAGTAACTTTTTCACTAAATAAATAATAATTTCCGAGGGAGATTGTCTCACCTAAAATATCTGCGGGTCAGTTCCATAGTTTCTATTCGTATTAACAAGTAGATTCTCATCGGGATCTAATTCCAGTTTTTCACCGCATTCGCGGAGTTCCCAATTTACTTGTAGGCTGATGCTGAAAGGGTTGTCGTTTCACGAAGTAACATCTTCAGTAAATAAATTATAATTTCGGAGGGAGCTATTCTCACCTAAAGTACCTGTGGCTCAGTTCCATATTTCCTATTCGAAAGAACAAGTAGCTCTTTATCGGGATCTAATTCCAGGTTTTCCATGTCATTGGCTATATATATATTACGGGTTAAGATGTATACACAATACAATACAATACAAAACACTATTACTACATCTATTACAACTGTCGTCGTCTCCCCGTATCCCTTCTCCAAACCTCTCTGTCAAAGACATCATCTTCGTCCAGTTCTCTTGACGCCATTGCCTGTCTGATCCTCTCGTTCCACGATCTTCGTGGTCTGCCCCTTTTCCTGGTGCCTGGGTGAGTCCAAGAGAACACGCGTTTTGGCCATCGGTTCTCGGGCGTTCTCGGGCATTCTCATTAGGTGACCAAACCATTTTAAGGATTTTCTCTCTATCCGATCAAAGACTGTGTCCGTAGCTTTCATTATTTCCCGTATCTCGTCATTCCTTACTCTTTCCAGCTTGGAAATTCTCGCACTTCGCCTGAGGTAGTCCATTTCTGTTGCAAGTAACCTCCGTTTCATTTCTGCATTTGGCTAACTTCCCAAATTGCTTTTGGGCTGATGCCGAAAGGGTTGTCGTTTCACGAAGTAACAGTTTCACTAAATAAATAATAATTTCGAAGGGAGCGTGTCTCACCTAAAATACCTGAGCTCTGTTCCATATTTCCTATTCGAAAGAACAAGTAGATGCTTATCGGGAAATAATTCCTGTTTTTCCATGGCATTGGCTAAGTTCCCAAATTGTTTTAGGGCTGATGCTAAAAGTGCTGACGCTTCACGAAGTAACATCTTCACTAAATAAATAATAATGTTGGAGCTAGCTTTTCTCACCTAAAATACTTGTGGTTCAGTTCCTTAATTCCTATCCGAAAGAACAAGTAGATCCTCATCGAAATATAATTCCAGCTTTTCCATGGCATGGGCTAAGTTCCCAAATTGCTTTTGGGCTGATGCTAAAAGGGTTGTCGTTTCACGATGTAACATGTTCACTAAAAAAATAATAGTTAGTGAAGGAGCCTTTCTCACCTAAAGTAAATGTCTCTCAGATCCATAATTCCTATTCGAAAGAACAAGTAGATCCTCCTCGAGATCTAATTCCAGTTTTTCCCTGGCATTGGCTAATTTCCCAAATTGCCTTAGGGCTGATGCTAAAAGTGCTGACGGATCACGAAGTAACATTTTCACTAAATAAATAACGGGTGTCCGCCGGCAAATTTCATTTTTAAACTTGAAATAAAATTTTTATTTCTTAAAATATGTTATTGAAAAAAATACAAAATAAACCTTAATCTTTGGGAAATTATTTGTGAAACAGCACATCCGCCAAATGACTCTCCTCACGTCGTATCACTTCTTCCAAACGAACTTGAAAATTTTGCATCACACGCGTAAGCATAGCAGGTGTAATCGCACGAATTTCTCGGGTGATGTTCTGCTTTAACACATCCAAAGTGGGTGGTGCATTCTCGTAGGAAATTTGCCACTGGACACCCACTTTTTTTGTGGGGATATCTCAAATCACCACTTTGGATGTGTTAAAGCAGAACATCACCCGAGAAATTCGTGCGATTACACCTGCTATGCTTACGCGTGTGATGCAAAATTTTCAAGTTCGTTTGGAAGAAGTGATACGACGTGAGGAGAGTCATTTGGCGGATGTGCTGTTTCACAAATAATTTCCCAAGTAGATACTCATCGGAGTATAATGCCAGTTTTTCCATGGCATTGGCTAAGTTCCCAAATTGCTTTTGGGCTGATGCTGAAAGGGTTGTCGCTTCAAGAAGTAACATTTTCACTAATTAAATAATAATTTCGAAGGGAGCTTGCCTCACCTAAAATACCTGTGGCTCAGTTCCATATTTCCTACTCGAAAGAACAAGTAGATACCCATCGGAATATAATTCCAGTTTTCCCATGTAATTGGCTAAGTTCCCAAATTGCTTTTGGGTTGATGCTGAAAGGGTTTTCGTTTCACGAAATAACATTTGCACTAAATAAATAATAATTTCGGATGGAGCTTGTGTCACCTAAAGTACCTGTGGCTCTGTTCCATATTTCCTATTCGAAAAAATGTGTAGATTTTTATCGGGATCTAATTCCAGTTTTTCCATGGCATTAGCCAAGTTCCAAGATTGCTTTTGGGCTGATGCTGAGAGGGTTGTTGTTTCATGAAGTAACATTTTCACTAAATAAATAATCATTTCGGATGGAGCTTGTCTCACCTGAGATACCTGTAGATCAGGTCCATAATTTCTATCCGAATTAACAAGTAGATCCTCATCGAGATCTAATTCCAGTTTTTCCATGGCATTGACCAAGTTCCCAAATTGCCTTATGGCTGATGCTGAAAGTGCTGTCCCCTCACGAAGTAACATTTTCACTAAATAAATACAAATTTCTATGGAACCTTTTCTCACCTGAAATACCTCTGGCTCAGTTCTATAATTCCTATTCGAAAGAACAAGTAGATACTCATCGAAATATAATTCCAGTTTTCCCATGTAATTGGCTAAGTTCCCAAATTGCTTTTGGGTTGATGCTGAAAGGGTTTTCGTTTCACGAAATAACATTTGCACTAAATAAATAATAATTTCGGATGGAGCTTTTGTCACCTAAAGTACCTGTGGCTCTGTTCCATATTTCCTATTCGAAAAAAGATGTAGATTCTTATCGGGATCTAATTCCAGTTTTTCCATGGCATTAGCCAAGTTCCAAGATTGCTTTTGGGCTGATGCTGAGAGGGTTGTTGTTTCACGAAGTAACACCTTCAGTAAATAAATAATAATTTCGGAGGGAGCTTGTCTCACCTAAAATACCTGTGGGTCAGTTCCATAATTTCTATTCGAGAGAATAGTTAGATCCTCATCGGGGTCTAATTCCAGTTTTTCCCATGGCAGTGGCCAAGTTTCCAGATTGATTTTGGGCTGATGCTGAAATGGTTGTAGTTTCTCTAAGTAACATTTTCACTAAATAAATAATTATTTCGGATGGAGCTTTTCTCACCTGAAATACCTGTAGATCAGGTCCATAATTTCTATTCGAATTAACAAGTAGATCCTCATCGAGATCTAATTCTAGTTTTTCTATATCATTGTCCAAGTTCCCAAATTGCCTTAGGGCTAATGCTGAAAGTGCTGTCCCCTCACGAAGTAACATTTTCACTAAATAAATACTAATTTCTATGGAACCTTTTCTCACCTAAAATACCTGTGGCTCAGTTCTGTAATTCCTATTCGAAAGAACAGGTAGATCCTCATCGGAATATAATTCCAGTTTCTCCATGGCATTGGTTAAGTTCCCAAATTGCTTTTGGGCTGATGCTGAAAGGGTTGTCGTTTCACGAAATAACATTTTCACTAAATAAATAAAAATTTCGGAGGGAGCTTTTCTCTCCTTAAATAGCTGTGGATCAGTTCTATAATTCCTATTCGAAAGAACAAGTAGATCCTCATCGGATTATAGTTCCAGTTTTTCCATGGCATTGGCTACGTTCCCAAATTGCTCTTGGGCTGATGCTGAAAGGGTTGTCGTTTCACGAAGTAACATTTTCACTAAATAAATAATAATTTCGGAGGAAGCTTTTCTCACCTAAAATACCTGTGGCTCAGTTCCATAATCCCTATTCGACAGAACAAGTAGATCCTCATTGGAATCCAACTCCAGTTTTTCCATGGCAGTGGCACAGTTTCGAGATTGATTTTGGGCTGATGCTGAAAGGGTTGTCGTTTGTCAAAGTAACTTTTTCACTAAATAAATAATAATTTCGGAGGGAGCTTGTTTCACCTAAAATACCTGTGGGTTAGTTCCATAATTCCTATTCGAGAGAATAGGTAGAATCTCAACGGGATCTAATTCCAGTGTTTCCATGGCAGTTGCCAAGTTTCCAGATTGATTTTGGGCTGATGCTGAAAGGGTTGTCGTTTCACGAAGAAACTTTTTCACTAAATAAATTGTGATTTCGGAGGGAGCTTGTCTCACCTAAAATACCTGTGGGTCAGTTCCATAGTTCCTATTCGAATTAACAAGAAGATCCTCATCGGGATCTAATCCCAGTTTTTCCATGGCATTATCCAAGTTCCCAGATTGCTATTCGGCTGATGCTGAAAGGTTTGTCGTTTCACGAAGTAACATTTTCACTAAATAAATAATAATTTCGGAGGGAGCTTGTCTCACCTAAAATACCTGTGGCTCAGTTCCATCATTTCTATTCGAATTAACAAGTAGATCCTCATCGAGATCTAATTCCAGTTATTTCATGGCATTGGCTACGTTCTAAAATTGCTTTTGGGCTGATGCTAAAAGGGTTGTCGTTTCACGAAATAACATTTGCACTAAATAAATAATAATTTCGGATCGAGCTTGTGTCACCTAAAATACCTGTGGCTCAGTTCCATATTTCCTATTCGGAAAAAGAAGTAGATTCTTATCGGGATTTAATTCCAGTTTCTCCATGGCATTAGCAAAGTTCCAAGATTGCTTTTGGGCTGATGCTGAGAGAGTTGTGGTTTCACGAAGTAACATTTTCACTAAATAAATAATAATTTCGGAGGAAGCTTTTCTCACCTAAAATACCTGTGGCTCAGTTCCATAATCCCTATTCGACAGAACAAGTAGATCCTCATTGGAATCCAACTCCAGTTTTTCCATGGCAGTGGCACAGTTTCCAGATTGATTTTGGGCTGATGCTGAAAGAGTTGTCGTTTGTCAAAGTAACTTTTTCACTAAATAAATAATAATTTCGGAGGGAGCTTGTTTCACCTAAAATACCTGTGGGTCAGTTCCATAATTCCTATTCGAGAGAATAGGTAGAATCTCAACGGGATCTAATTCCAGTGTTTCCATGGCAGTTGCCAAGTTTCCAGATTGATTTTGGGCTGATGCTGAAAGGGTTGTCGTTTCACGAAGAAACTTTTTCACTAAATAAATTGTGATTTCGGAGGGAGCTTGTCTCACCTAAAATACCTGTGGGTCAGTTCCATAGTTCCTATTCGAATTAACAAGAAGATCCTCATCGGGATCTAATTCCAGTTTTTCCATGGCATTATCCAAGTTCCCAGATTGCTATTCGGCTGATGCTGAAAGGTTTGTCGTTTCACGAAGTAACATTTTCACTAAATAAATAATAATTTCGGACGGAGCTTGTCTCACCTAAAATACCTGTGGGTCAGTTCCATAGTTCCTATTCGAATTAACAAGAAGATCCTCATCGGGATCTAATTCCAGTTTTTCCATGGCATTATCCAAGTTCCCAGATTGCTATTCGGCTGATGCTGAAAGGTTTGTCGTTTCACGAAGTAACATTTTCACTAAATAAATAATAATTTCGGAGGGAGCTTGTCTCACCTAAAATACCTGTGGCTCAGTTCCATCATTTCTATTCGAATTAACAAGTAGATCCTCATCGAGATCTAATTCCAGTTATTTCATGGCATTGGCTACGTTCTAAAATTGCTTTTGGGCTGATGCTAAAAGGGTTGTCGTTTCACGAAATAACATTTGCACTAAATAAATAATAATTTCGGATCGAGCTTGTGTCACCTAAAATACCTGTGGCTCAGTTCCATATTTCCTATTCGGAAAAAGAAGTAGATTCTTATCGGGATTTAATTCCAGTTTCTCCATGGCATTAGCAAAGTTCCAAGATTGCTTTTGGGCTGATGCTGAGAGGGTTGTTGTTTCACGAAGTAACATTTTCACTAAATAAATAATAATTTCGGAGGAAGCTTTTCTCACCTAAAATACCTGTGGCTCAGTTCCATAATCCCTATTCGACAGAACAAGTAGATCCTCATTGGAATCCAACTCCAGTTTTTCCATGGCAGTGGCACAGTTTCCAGATTGATTTTGGGCTGATGCTGAAAGGGTTGTCGTTTGTCAAAGTAACTTTTTCACTAAATAAATAATAATTTCGGAGGGAGCTTGTTTCACCTAAAATACCTGTGGGTCAGTTCCATAATTCCTATTCGAGAGAATAGGTAGAATCTCAACGGGATCTAATTCCAGTGTTTCCATGGCAGTTGCCAAGTTTCCAGATTGATTTTGGGCTGATGCTGAAAGGGTTGTCGTTTCACGAAGAAACTTTTTCACTAAATAAATTGTGATTTCGGAGAGAGCTTGTCTCACCTAAAATACCTGTGGGTCAGTTCCATAGTTCCTATTCGAATTAACAAGAAGATCCTCATCGGGATCTAATTCCAGTTTTTCCATGGCATTATCTAAGTTCCCAGATTGCTATTCGGCTGATGCTGAAAGGTTTGTCGTTTCACGAAGTAACATTTTCACTAAATAAATAATAATTTCGGACGGAGCTTGTCTCACCTAAAATACCTGAGGCTCAGTTCCATAATTTCTATTTGCATTAACAAGTAGATCCTCATCGAGATCTAATTCCATTTTTTCCATGGCATTGGCCAAGTTCCCAAGTTCCCAAATTACCTTAGGGCTGATGCTGAAAGTGCTGTCGCCTCACGAAATAACATTTTCACTAAATAAATTATAATTTCGGAGGGAGCTTTTCTCACCTAAAATACCTGTGGCTCAGTTCCATAATTCCTATTCGAAAGAACAAGTACATCCTAATCGGAATATAATTCCAGTTTTTTCATGGCATTGGCTAAGTTCCTAAATTGCTTTTGGGCTGATGCTGAAAGTGCTGTCTGTTCACGAAGTAACATTTTCACTAAATAAATACTAATTTCTATGGAACCTTTTCTCACCTAAAATACTTGTGGCTCAGTTCCATAATTCCTATTCGAAAGAACAAGGAAATACTCATCGGAATATAATTCCAGTTTTTCCATGGCATTGGCTAAGTTCCGAAATTGCTTTTGGGTTGATGCTGAAATGGTTGTCGTTTCACGAAGTAATATTATCACTAAATAAATAATTTTTCTCACCTAAAATACCTGTGGTTCAGTTCTATAATTCCTATTCGAAAGAACAAGTAGATCCTTATCGGGATCTAATTCCAGTTTTTCCATATCATTGTCCCAGGTCCCAGATTGATTTTGGGCTGATGCTGAAAGGGTTGTCGTTTCACGAAGTAACATTTTCACTAAATAAATAATAATTTCGGATTGAGCTTTTCTCACCTAAAATACCTGAGGCTCAGTTCCATAATTCCTATTCGAAAGAACAAGTAGATACTCATCAGAACGTAATCGCAGTTTTTCTATATCATTGGCTAAGTTCCCAAATTGCTTTTGGGCGGATGCTGACAGGGTTGTCGTTTCACGAAGTAACATTTTCACTAAATAAATACTAATTTTTATAGAACCTATTCTCACCTAAAATACTTTTGGCTCAGTTCCATAATTCCTGTTCGAAAGAACAAGCAAATACTCATCGGAATATAATTCCAGTTTTTCCATGGCATTGGCTAAGTTCCTAAATTGCTTTTGGGCTGATGCTGAAAGGGTTTTCGTTTCACGAAATAACATTTGCACTAAATAAATAATAATTTCGGAGGGAGCTTGTGTCATCTAAAATACCTGTGGCTCAGTTCCATATTTCCTATTCGAAAGAAGAAGTAGATCCTTATCGGGATCTAATTCCAGTTTTTCCATGGCATTGGTCAAGTTCCCAGATTGCTTTTGGGCTGATGCTGAAAGGGTTGTCGTTTCACGAAGAAACATTTTCACTAAATAAATTATAATTTCGGAGGGAGCTTTTCTCACCTAAAATACCTGTGGCTCAGTTCCATAATTCCTATTCGAAAGAACAAGTACATCCTAATCGGAATATAATTCCAGTTTTTTCATGGCATTGGCTAAGTTCCTAAATTGCTTTTGGGCTGATGCTGAAAGTGCTGTCTGTTCACGAAGTAACATTTTCACTAAATAAATACTAATTTCTATGGAACCTTTTCTCACCTAAAATACTTGTGGCTCAGTTCCATAATTCCTATTCGAAAGAACAAGGAAATACTCATCGGAATATAATTCCAGTTTTTCCATGGCATTGGCTAAGTTCCGAAATTGCTTTTGGGTTAATGCTGAAAGGGTTGTCGTTTCACGAAGTAACATTATCACTAAATAAATAATAATTTCGGAGGGAGCTTTTCTCACCTAAAATACCTGTGGCTCAGTTCTATAATTCCTATTCGAAAGAACAAGTAGATTCTTATCGGGATCTAATTCCAGTTTTTCCATATCATTGTCCCAGGTCCCAGATTGATTTTGGGCTGATGCTGAAAGGGTTGTCGTTTCACGAAGTAACATTTTCACTAAATAAATAATAATTTCGGATTGAGCTTTTCTCACCTAAAATACCTGAGGCTCAGTTCCATAATTCCTATTCGAAAGAACAAGTAGATACTCATCAGAACGTAATCGCAGTTTTTCTATATCATTGGCTAAGTTCCCAAATTGCTTTTGGGCGGATGCTGACAGGGTTGTCGTTTCACGAAGTAACATTTTCACTAAATAAATACTAATTTCTATAGAACCTATTCTCACCTAAAATACTTGTGGCTCGGTTCCATAATTCCTGTTCGAAAGAACAAGCAAATACTCATCGGAATATAATTCCAGTTTTTCCATGGCATTGGCTAAGTTCCTAAATTGCTTTTGGGCTGATGCTGAAAGGGTTTTCGTTTCACGAAATAACATTTGCACTAAATAAATAATAATTTCGGAGGGAGCTTGTGTCATCTAAAATACCTGTGGCTCAGTTCCATATTTCCTATTCGAAAGAAGAAGTAGATCCTTATCGGGATCTAATTCCAGTTTTTCCATGGCATTGGTCAAGTTCCCAGATTGCTTTTGGGCTGATGCTGAAAGGGTTGTCGTTTCACGAAGAAACATTTTCACTAAATAAATAACAATTTCGAAGGAAGCTTGTCTCACCTAAAATACCTGTGGGTCATTTCTATAATTTATATTCAAATTAACAGGTAGATCCTCATCGGAATATAATTCCAGTTTTTCCATGTCATTGGCTAAGTTCCCAAATTGCTTTTGGGCTGATGTTGAAATTGCTGTCCCCTCACGAAGTAACATCTTCACTAAATAAATACTAATTTCTATGGAACCTTTTCTCACCTAAAATACTTGTGGCTCAGTTCCATAATTCCTATTCGAAAGAACAAGTAAATACTCATCGGAATATGATTCCAGTTTTTCCATGGCATTGGCTAAGTTCCGAAATTGCTTTTGGGTTGATGCTGAAAGGGTTGTCGTTTCACGAAGTTACATTATCACTAAATAAATAATAATTTCGGATTGAGGTTGTCTCAACTAAAATACCTGTGGCTCAGTTCCATATCTCCTATTAGAAAGAACAAATAGACCTTATCGGGATCTAATTCCAGTTTTTCCATGGCATTGGCTAGGTTCCCAAATTGCCTTTGGGCTGATGCTGAAAGTGCTGTCCCCTCACGAAGTAAAATTTTCACTAAATAAATTAAAATTTTGGAGGGAGCTTTTCTCATCTAAAATACCTGCGGCTCAGTTCCATAATTCCTATTCGAAAGAACAAGTAGATCCTCAGCCGAATATAAATCCAGTTTTTTCATGGCATTGGCTAAGTTCCCAAATTGCCTTTGGGCTGATGCTGAAAGGGTTGTCGTTTCACGAAGTAACACTTTCACTAAGTAAATAATAATTTCGGATTGAGATTGTCTCACCTAAAATACCTGTGGGTTAGTTCCATAATTTCTATTCGAATTAACAAGTAGAACCTCATCGAGATCGAATTCCAGTTTTTCCATGGCATTGGCCAATTTCCCAAATTGCCTTAGGGCTGATGCTGAAAGTGTTGTCTCCTCACAAAGTAACATTTTCACTAAATAAATAGTAATTACTGAGGGAGCTTTTCTCACCTAAAATACCTGTGCCTCAATTCTATATTTCCTATTCGAAAGAACAAGTAGATACTCATCGGAGTATAATCCCAGTTTTTCCATGGCATTGGCTAAGTTCCCAAAATGCTTTTGGGCTGATGCTGAAAGGGTTGTCGCTTCAAGAAGTAACATTTTCACTAATTAAATAATAATTTCGAAGGAAGCTTGTCTCACCTAAAATACCTGTGGCTCAGTTCCATATTTCCTACTCGAAAGAACAAGTAGATCCTTATCGGGTTCTAATACCTGATTTTCCATGCCATTGGCCCAGTTCCCAGATTGCTTTTGAGCTGATGGTGAAAGGGTTGTCGTTTCACGAAGTAACATTTTCACTAAATAAATAATAATTTCGGAGGGAGCTTTTCTCACCTAAAATACCTGTGGCTCAGTTCCATAATTTCTATTAGAAGGAACAAGTAGATACTCATCAGAATGTAATCCCAGTTTTTCTATATCATTGGCTAAGTTCCCAAATTGCTTTTGGGCGGATGCTGACAGGGTTGTCGTTTCAGGAAGTAGCATTTTCACTAAATAAATAATTATTTCGGATGGAGCTTGTCTCACCTGAAATACTTGTTGGAGCTTGTCTCACCTGAAATACTTGTAGGTCAGTTCCATAATTTCTATTTGAATTAACAAGTGGATCCTCATCGAGATCTAATTCCATTTTTTCCATGGCATTGGCCAAGTTCCCAAATTACCTTAGGGCTGATGCTGAAAGGGTTGTCCTCTCACGAAGTAACATTTTCACTAAATAAATACTAATTTCTATAGAACCTATTCTCACCTAAAATACTTGTGGCTCAGTTCCATAATTCCTATTCGAAAGAACAAGTAAATACTCATCGGAATATAATTCCAGTTTTTCTATGGCATTGGCAAAGTTCCTAAATTGCTTTTGGGCTGATGCTGAAAGGGTTTTCGTTTCACGAAATAACATTTGCACTAAATAAATAATAATTTCGGAGGGAGCTTGTGTCATCTAAAATACCTGTGATTGAGTTCCATATTTCCTATTCGAAAGAAGAAGTAGATCCTTATCGGGATCTAATTCCAGGTTTTCCATGGCATTGGTTAAGTTCCCAGATTGCTTTTGGGCTGATGCTGAAAGGGTTGTCGTTTCACGAAGAAACATTTTCACTAAATAAATAATAATTTCGAAGGGAGCTGGTCTCACCTAAAATACCTGTGGGTCAGTTCTATAATTTCTATTCAAATTAACAAGTAGATCCTCATCGAGATCTAATTTCAGTTTTTCCATGGCATTGGCCGAGTTTCCAAATTGCCTTAGGCTGATGCTGAAACTGCTGTCCCCTCACGAAGTAACAGTGTCACTAAATAAATGATAATTTCGGAGGGAGCTTTTCTCACCTAAAATACCTGTGGCTCAGTTCTATGATTCCTATTCGAAAGAACAAGTAGATCCACATAGAGATCTAATTCCAGTTTTTCATGGCATGAGTTACGTTCCCAAATTGTGTTTGGGCTGATGCTGAAAGGGTTGTCGGTTAACGAAGTAACATTTTCACTAAATAAATAATAATTTCGGAGGGAGCTTGTCTCACCTAAAGTACCTGTGGCCCAGTTCCATAATTGCTATTCGAAAGAACAAGTAGATCCTTATCGGGATCTAATTCCAGTTTTTCCATGGCATTGGCCAAGTCCCCAGATTGCTTTTGGGCTGATGCTAAAAGGGTTGTCGTTTCACGTAGTAACATTTTTACTAAATAAATAATAACTTCGGAAATAGCTTGTCTCACCTAAAATACCTGTGGGTCAGTTCCAGAATTTCTATTCGAATTAAAAAGTAGATCCTCATCTAGATCTAATTCCAGTTTTTCCATGGCATTGACCAAGTTCCCAAATTGCCTTAGGGCTGATGCTGAAAGTGCTGTCCCCTCACGTAGTAGCATTTTCACTAAATAAATTATAATTTCGGAGGGAGCTTTTCTCACCTAAAATACCTGCGGCTGAGTTCAATAATTCCTATTCGAAAGAACAAATAGATCCTCATCGGAATATAATTCCAATTTTTCGATGGTATTGGCTAAGTTCCCAAATTGCTTTTGGGCTGATGCTGAAAGGTTTGTCGTTTCACGAAGTAACATTTTCACTAAATAAATAATAATTTCGGATGGAGCTCTTCTCACCTAAAATACCTGTGGGTCAGTTCCATAATTTCTGTTCGAATTAACAAGTAGATCCTCATCGAGATCTAATTCTAGTTTTTCCATGGCATTGGCCAAGTTCCCAAATTACCTTAGGGCTGATGCTGAAAGGGTTGTCCTCTCACGAAGTAACATTTTCACTAAATAAATACTAATTTCTATAGAACCTATTCTCACCTAAAATACTTGTGGCTCAGTTCCATAATTCCTATTCGAAAGAACAAGTAAATACTCATCGGAATATAATTCCAGTTTTTCTATGGCATTGGCTAAGTTCCTAAATTGCTTTTGGGCTGATGCTGAAAGGGTTTTCGTTTCACGAAATAACATTTGCACTAAATAAATAATAATTTCGGAGGGAGCTTGTGTCATCTAAAATACCTGTGATTGAGTTCCATATTTCCTATTCGAAAGAAGAAGTAGATCCTTATCGGGATCTAATTCCAGGTTTTCCATGGCATTGGTTAAGTTCCCAGATTGCTTTTGGGCTGATGCTGAAAGGGTTGTCGTTTCACGAAGAAACATTTTCACTAAATAAATAATAATTTCGAAGGGAGCTGGTCTCACCTAAAATACCTGTGGGTCAGTTCTATAATTTCTATTCAAATTAACAAGTAGATCCTCATCGAGATCTAATTTCAGTTTTTCCAGGGCATTGGCCGAGTTTCCAAATTGCCTTAGGGCTGATGCTGAAACTGCTGTCCCCTCACGAAGTAACAGTGTCACTAAATAAATGATAATTTCGGAGGGAGCTTTTCTCACCTAAAATACCTGTGGCTCAGTTCTATGATTCCTATTCGAAAGAACAAGTAGATCCACATAGAGATCTAATTCCAGTTTTTCATGGCATGAGTTACGTTCCCAAATTGTGTTTGGGCTGATGCTGAAAGGGTTGTCGGTTAACGAAGTAACATTTTCACTAAATAAATAATAATTTCGGAGGGAGCTTGTCTCACCTAAAGTACCTGTGGCCCAGTTCCATAATTGCTATTCGAAAGAACAAGTAGATCCTTATCGGGATCTAATTCCAGTTTTTCCATGGCATTGGCCAAGTCCCCAGATTGCTTTTGGGCTGATGCTAAAAGGGTTGTCGTTTCACGAAGTAACATTTTTACTAAATAAATAATAACTTCGGAAATAGCTTGTCTCACCTAAAATACCTGTGGGTCAGTTCCAGAATTTCTATTCGAATTAAAAAGTAGATCCTCATCTAGATCTAATTCCAGTTTTTCCATGGCATTGACCAAGTTCCCAAATTGCCTTAGGGCTGATGCTGAAAGTGCTGTCCCCTCACGTAGTAGCATTTTCACTAAATAAATTATAATTTCGGAGGGAGTTTTTCTCACCTAAAATACCTGCGGCTGAGTTCAATAATTCCTATTCGAAAGAACAAATAGATCCTCATCGGAATATAATTCCAATTTTTCGATGGTATTGGCTAAGTTCCCAAATTGCTTTTGGGCTGATGCTGAAAGGTTTGTCGTTTCACGAAGTAACATTTTCACTAAATAAATAATAATTTCGGATGGAGCTTGTCTCACCTAAAATACCTGTGGGTCAGTTCCATAATTTCTGTTCGAATTAACAAGTAGATCCTCATCGAGATCTAATTCTAGTTTTTCCATGGCATTGACCAAGTTCTCAAATTTCCTTAGGGCTGATGCTGAAAGTGCTGCCCCCTCACGTAGTAGCATTTTCACTAAATAAATTATAATTTCGGAGGGAGCTTTTCTCACCTAAAATACCTGTGGCTCAGTTCAATAATTCCTATTCGAAAGAACAAGTAGATCCTCATCGGAATATAATCCCAGTTTTTCCATGGCATTGGCTAAGTTCCCAAATTGCTTTTGGGCTGATGCTGAAAGGGTTGTCGTTTCACGAAGTAGCATTTTCACTAAATAAATAATAATTTCGGAGGGAGCTGGTCTCACCTAAGCTACTTGTGGCTCAGTTCCATATTTCCTATTCGAAAGAACAAGTAGATCCTTATCGGGATCTAATTCCAGATTTTCCATGGCATTGGCCCAGTTCCCAGATTGCTTTTGGGCTGATGCTGAAAGGGTTGTCGTTTCACGAAGTAAAATTTTCACTATATAAATAATAATTTCTGTGGGAGTTTTTCTCACCTAAAATACCTGTGGCTCAGTTACATAATTCCTATTCGAAAGAACAAGAAGATCCTCATCGGAATATAATTCCTGTTTTGCCATGACATTGGCTAAGTTCCTAAATTGCTTTTGGGTTGATGCTGAAAGTGTTGTCGTTTCACGAAGAAACAATTTCACTAAATAAATAATATTTTGGAAGGGCGCTTGTCTTACCTAAAATACCTGTGGCTCAGTTCAATCATTCTTGTTCGGAAAAGTAACCTGATTAATATATGATTCATATTTTTAGAGACAGCTTGGGTCATCTGAAATACTGGTGGCTTGGTTCCTTGGTTTCTGACAGAAAAACTAATGCGAATACCGCCGGGATCTAATTTCATCATTTAATGCACTGGTCAAATTTACAGATATTTACAGCGTGGCCTCGAAGTAATTTATAATTTCAGAAACAGCTTGTGCTATCTGAAATGCTTGTGTGTGTTTTCTCTCCAGAACTTGAACGCCGCTGGGATCTAATTCCTAATTGCTGTTGTCCTGATGCTGAAAGTGTAACATGTAATAAAATACTAAAAGTGCACGTAGATCTTACCCCGGACCTGAATTGTAATTGACGCATCAAGTAACAACTCAAAATTTCTAAAAGAAACAGTTTTATTGACAAAATAAATATTTATAAACATTATTTAACTGATCATGCGTTTCCACCAACGTTCCAAGAGATACTGAGTAACCCACTCACTTGATGTGATGCAAGAAGACCACTCACTTGATATGATGCAAGAAGACCGGTGAATCAGCTGATAGCTACCATTTCGATTACGCGACGGTATAATAGTTATGGAAGCAAGTTTTGCGTAATTTCTCTTATAATAATTATTTTATTAGGGTTTTATCTAGTATGGGCTGTTGCCGCGTCTAGACGTATTGTAGCGTGCAGCGTGCAGTATTGTGAAGTTACAATCTCATTGTAATCTTATAAATCGTAAACCATTATACATTAATTGTTAATCATGACCGGGGGCGAGTATAATCTGCGTGGTGGTAGTCGATCACAATCACAATCCGACGATGGAAAAGATAGTGAAGATAAGCTGGTGCAACGCGTTGTAGAAAAAGTCCTTCTGTCTGGCACATTATTTATGGACTTGTTTTTATCTAAAATCCAGGAACTTATGGACAAGAAATTCGCTGAACATAATGACCGGATATGTGCAGTTGAAGAAGAAACGCAAGTATTTTTAAAAACTCTTAATAATCATGAATTGAAAATTGATAGACTCGAGCAGTATTCCCGGTGGAACAATCTGTGGATCTTCGGAATCGAAGAGGCCGTAAATGAAAACAGCGATGAAGTTTTAATCAAGTTTTTTCTGGACCACCTTGGTATTGAGGTGCCTAAAACCGCAATAGATAGAAGTTATCGAGTGAAGGGAAGAAAATAAGTGCAGCCCAATCTGCTTATACTTAAATTTACTTCTTATACTGTCCGGCAGCAGGTTTTTACATCGAAATCAAAGCTGAAAGGCTCTAAATTTTCCAAGAGGATTTAACATAAGCAAGACTGAATACCCTCCGGGCCGCTTATCAGAAACATGGAACAAGAAACGTATGGACTTGGGATCGCCTAATCAAACACCTTGGCAGAATATTTAACATTTAAAGTGACGCTGAGTTATCTACACTACCAGTTGAGTGAGATATACTTTTTGAATTGTTAGATAATTATACTGCTCACTGCTTTCTTTATGATAATATTTTTGTTATTTGTTATTATTGATTTAGATTTTTTCATATTTCAATTACCGTATTTTTTTGAAAATTATTACAGTATGTTGTTGAGCTAGATGAATTCCTCCTTAAACTGTGCACACTTAAATGTAAGATCTTTAACTGCAAACTTTTTAAATTTTAGAGAGCTGGTTTTACACAAAAATTTTGATGTAATTGGCGTCACCGAAACCTGGCTGAAAAAGAATCATTCTTCAGACTCGGTAGCTATCGATGGTTATCATTTTGTACGTCAAGACCGTGAAGCAATAGGAGGTGAAGTTGGTATTTATGTAAGGTCTACAATTAAATTTCATGTGCTGCAAACGAGTCGCATGATTGAGCAGCTTTGGTTAACTGTGAGTAGGTATTGGTAAACAACAATTTGCTGTAGGAGTTGTCTACAAGCCTTCTAATTATTATTATGTTAACTTGCTGGATGTTTTTGACACTACTTTGTCTATCATTATACCCACACATGATGAGGTACCTATTCAGTCTAGGCGATTTTAATATAAACTTACTAAATTTTGACGCGTGTGACTCTAAAGCTTTATATAATCTCTTAGACAGAACTGGTATGTATCAAGTCATCAACAAACCTACGCGTACTTCTGCCACAAATGCAACTCTTTTGGATCTTCAATTCCTTTGAACAATATATATTCTCTTGATAAATTGAACTATTTTAACACTAGTTTGACTCTCATCTTTAATTTGTTTGCACCTGTTGTCACGTCTAGAATTACCAAATCTCCTGCTCCCTGACTCACTTACAACATCAAATGTATGATGTCCGAGCGTGATAATGCATTACGCCGTTTTAAACGAACTAAAGCTTCTCAACACTGGAATTTCTATAAACAAATGCGGAATTTAGTCCCTACTGCCATACGCAGAGAATTGTGTTTTATGAAAAGCGTTTTCGCAGTGTTGATTCAAAGTTCATATGGAAGCAACTTAAACAGTTAAATATAACTAAAAATAAAAACCAATTACTGTTACCCCAGCAATTGGCAGACCCAGAAAAAATTAATAACTTTTTTATTGTATCTACTCCAAATATCACTTCTAATAATCAGAACTTTTTGAATTTCTACAATACTAATATTGAGCAATCTGTTAATTCAATACTCGAATTTCAGCCTGTCGATGAAGTTGTAATTTTAAAAATCATTACTTTCATTAAAACTCGTGCTACAGGTGTTGACCTGATTGATATACAAATGATCAAACTAGTTCTACCGTACTTACTTCCTCATGTCGCTCATATAATATTTTTGTTTAGTTAATTCAGTTTTTCCAGATCTCTGGCGCATGTCTTATGTGACTCCTATTCCTAAAATTTCTACAACTAATAATTTTAAAGATCTACGCCCCATCGGTATTCTCCCGACTATGTCAAAAATCTTTGAAAAAGTTATTGCAACACAACTAAAAGTTCACTTACACAGTAATAGCATCTTACCTGATATGCAATACGGTTTTAGACCAAGTTACAGTTGTTGCACAGCTTTACTTAAAGTAACTGATGATGTGTTTGAGTCTACTTATAGATGTCAACTCACACTGTTAGTGCTTTTGAATTATTCTAAGGCCTTTGGTACTTTAAGCCATAAAATTCTTCTCGCTATATTGCATTTTACTGGTTTAAGTAACAGTTTAATTGCACTACTCGCTAATTACTTGAAGAATCGTAAACAAGCAGTGAGATACGCAGGACAGGTCTCTAGCTTCCGTGATGTAAGTGCTGGAGTACCACAGGGTTCCATCCTTGGCCCTTTGTTGTACATTATTTATACATCTAATCTTTCTTCGGTTCTACAATCATGCTCATATCATCTTTATGCAGATGACACGCAGATATATCATTCATTCAATCTTAGCAATGTACTATTGCGGTAAAAATATATCGCACGGTTTGTTTGCCTTGTGTATGTATGGTTTTATCAAGTGGACTAAAGGCACTGAATCTGAATGGTCAATTGTACAACTGACATTCTGCCATTAAAATGTAAATGCCGAATCACGTTCTAAGCGAGGCCGAAAAAGGCTTTGTTATCGCAAAGCTTGAAGATGGATGGTCACTGCAACGTGTGGCCGATGAAGTTGGTTGCGGAAAAAGGACCATTTCTTAACATAACCTGAAAAGCTAGTAATTGGACAATAACCTTAAAATGTGAAAAATGACAAGTAGTTAGATACACACTAAGCCACTGTGGATAAAACCAATTAACTAGATTAAGTATCGTGCGAAATATTTTTTCCGCAATAGTACATCTAGCCTGTGAACTTGTAAATAAAGACCTTGAAGCTATATTTCATATCTCTGAGAAACATTGTCTACAAATAAATGCTTCCAAATCTGCTGTCATATTATTGGGAAGGCGTAGTGACATTGCTCGAGTATCTGCAGAAATTAATATCAAAATTCAGGACAATCGCCTGCCCCTATTTAAAACTGTAAAAAGTTTAGGCATTCTTGTAAATCAGGAATTTCGGTTTGATCGTCATGTGTCAAAATGCATCCAGGCAGCTTACGCAAGTTTGAAAGTCATTTTCCAAAATAGGCATTTGTTTAGCCAAAAGTTAAAGGTCAATTTGTGTAAAACTCTCGTATTGTTGAAATATAACTATTGCGATGTACTTTATGGTCCTTGTTTGTACTTTGTTGATTCTCTAAAGATCCAAACTTTACATGCTTGTTTGCGATTAATTTTTGGTGTCAGAAAATACGAACGTATTTCATACAAATTAAAAGAGGTTAATTGGCTAAAGATGAGCCAAATCTTTTAAGTTTTTGTCCCCCTTATTTATACAACAAACTAAGCTTCCGTACAGACGTTCATAATTTAAATCTACGTCATAAGGTGTTTTTAACACCTCCTATTCGCTCCACAGAAATGTTTTAAGAGGTCGTTTTCTTTTAATATTGTAAGCATTTATAATGCACTTCCTTATGATTTAAAATCTTTATCGCCGAAAATATTTAAAATACGTTTAAGGAATTTATTATTATCTGGAAATCTTGCATTTACAGCTCATTTCTAATTTTTAATTTGTAATTTTAATTATTTACTCACTGTTAATAATAATGCTTACTATTATATTAATTGCAGTAACCTCTGCACCTGGAAAGTTCATCTGGCTCCTCAGCAGTACCATACTGGCTAATTTTTTTCTTTATCTAATTAATAGGCACAGGATTGTGTGGAAGAGCAACATCTGCCTTGCGCTCCATGCTGAACTCCGCCCTGTTGCTACATATTTACTGTAGATATATTGTATTGTAAATAGTTAAATAAAGACATTCTTATATTATATATTATATCCACCATCCTATGGAAACCAAAGCTCCAAGAAATCTTGAACTTGCAAGGAAAAGCAATTTGTAACATTTTAACATTACATTCGTATGGAGAAAAAATTAATGTCAAATAGAAAATTTGAAATTATCTGAAATTTCAAACAAAATGCATGATTTTAATTATTTTTTTTAAGAATAAGTAAAATCAAAAGTCGTAACATGTTTATTGAAGGTTTCAAATTACAAATAAATCGCAAAACGTTTCGCAAATTTAGTTTGCTTCTTCAGCATTCTCGCACTGACATACTAAACGAAATGAATAAATAATTCCTTTTCAATAATATTCACCCCTACAAGGGATTACCAACAACCCTTTTGTGCTACCGTTCTTGTTAATTAAATTAATTTTTTAAAATGTAATATGTGTTTTCGTATACAAAGTTTTAAAACCATGTTTTTAAGTTTTAAAGTGGTATTGTTTTTTACAATAATTTTACAACATATAATAATACTTTCAACAAATTCAACAACTCGTACTACCCAACAATTTTAATTTATAAATGTAATCTACAATGCTCAAGATATTTTAATTATTCATAACTGAAGAAGCAAACTAAATTTGCGAAACGTTTTGTGATTTATTTGTAATTTGAAACCTTCAATAAACATGTTACGACTTTTGATTTTACTTATTCTTAAAAAAATAATTAAAATCATGCATTTTGTTTGAAATTTCAGATAATTTAAAATTTTCTATTTGACATTAATTTTTTCTCCATACGAATGTTTTAAAATGTATAAATGTCATTTACTTAATTATATTTTAACATTACGTAAACCCAACAACATTCGATAAAACTAAGTGGCATAAATTTTATTATTCGATCTTATCTGTCGACGACAGCAATGTTATATGGTTGAAATTTCATATTGTGTAATATATATGGAGATCAGGAGAATTCCCACTAATCAATCTAGGAAAACTTCCAGCAGCCTGTCACTGAAACAATAAAGAAGCCAACCTGCGATCGATCACTAATAATAATCAATGGTAGTATAATCGCAGATCAACCCCCTTATCATTTATACACCACGGTAGCTCTGAAATGTTCTTACTCACCGCAATGACCTAGCTAGCTTAATCTCGGTGGCCTTGGGTCGCAGATTTCTATCATCAGCTGAACTGCTGCAAGCTCTTTTAATAACAAGAAAAACACAGGGCGCCAGAAATCACAGATTTCGAGAAATAAATAAAATTACAGCAACAATTAGGTTAATTTGGTTAATAAATAATAGTTGCTTGCAACATCGTAATTAGGTCTGTAAATTGTTTATCACAAAGTTTAAATACAGTATATAACTAATGCTGAAAATGCAGCACGCACAAAAAATATGTGAACCTCTTTTGGGCTCTTGGATTGAATATGATTGCAATTCAATGAAGGAGTAAGCTTACCGCTGTCATATGTTTTAACCGTTATCTCGGTAATGATAGTAAAATGGCGTGAGGGCACTTTTTACAAAATTCTTAATACGTAGTCATTAAGCAAAACTTTAAATTTGTGAATTGTAAATTTAGGAACAATTAATACATTACGTTTTAAATTTGTAAAGCGCAGTTTAAATTTGTAAATTGTAAATTTGACTTTTAAAGCAGAGATTTATGAACAATTAATACATTATGTTTTAAATATGTAAAGCGTAGTTTAAATTTGTAAATTGTAAATCTGAAGCGTTGTTACAATCGATTCAGCCAACAATTCATAGGCGGACGTGGTTGTCAACAAACGTTGAAACACTAACCTGGCTGGTGATAAAAAACGTTGCCGGTAGGCACTGAATTA
This sequence comes from Agriotes lineatus, assembly GCA_940337035.1. NCBI lineage: Eukaryota > Metazoa > Arthropoda > Insecta > Coleoptera > Elateridae > Agriotes > Agriotes lineatus. The sequence continues at coordinate 66,304 of CALNHX010005163.1, forward strand.
GTCCAGGTTTATTTTAAAGATCCAGCCATCAGCAGCAGCGACCTCGTGGCCAAAGTTGATAAGGGGACAGACGCTCCGTGTTACAAACGGCAAGCCCAAAATGGCATTCCAGAAAAGAGTTGCGGGTCCAAATTATTAATTATGATGCCGATTAGGACATCTAACGTGGCGTCAATCCAATATAAGAAGTCGCTTAAAAACGGCGTTTAAAAGTGACGTTGAACAATATCGTCAAAGAATGACGTCAAAGAGCTGATTTTAGTCATCAGCTCAGAAACGAAGTTAATTAATAATTGGTGCAGTAGCACGCGGGAATGCCTTCGTAGAATAAAGTTACTTCAACCGAATGCAGAAATAGAATGCCCGCTAAACGACGGAATAGCTGCTCGCTGGCGCGGAGAGATAACAAGTGAATTTCGAAAAAACCAAGACCAACACTTTTGCGCGGACAAGATTTGATATCGTTTGAAATACAGCGAATAATAACTCAAGTGAAAATATACAAGCTGGCCCGAAAGTGACTAAATGGCAAAACAAATAGCAGGAGCTAAAGATTTGTTTCATCAGGCAGTTTTTTACTTTCAAGTAATCATTTATTTTTGTTTATAGTATTATCATTTCTAATAAACAATCCGAACTTCATATAGAAAACGTGTACGACACCTCAAGATCTACGATAAATTCAAGAAACAAGAGCAAATACCTTTGAATCTACATGTAAGCAGTCTACTTGTATGTATTAGAAGTGGCGATGCCAAACCATATTCTCTGAGTATTACCGAAGATTAAAACCAAGGTTAGAATACTACGATGCATTTTTTACTTTCTCGCATACGGTAGTATAGAGAAAGTATTGTAATCGTCAAAAAAATCGACTTCGAGATTTTGACGAATCTTGACGTTTTAGACCTCCTAGAGTCCGAAAAACCATTTTTCGAATTATGTCTGTGTGTGTGTATGTGTGTGTGTGTGTGTGTGTGTGTGTGTGTGTGTGTAAACACGATAACTTAAAAACTAAATAAGCTAGACCCTTTAAATTATGTACATAGTCATTATTCAAAATTTGTAGATTCCTATCAAATTTTGAGCGAAATCGGTTAACCGGAAGTGGCACTTTACCTAAACAGGTAGCGGTACCTATTCAAGTAAAGTACCAGTTTGCTTCGAGATATTTGAACAAAATTTTGTACATACATTTCTTATGTAGAAAAACTACCAGGTATTACATTTCAGCATGATCGGTTAACCGAAAGTGGCATTTTACCTAAACAGGTATCGGTGTCCATTCAAGTAAAGTAAGTTTGCTTCAAGGTATTTGCGAGAAAGTCTAGGGGAGCACACTCCCGATTTTTACTATATGCTTTCTTCATTTTATGTTGTAAATTGCTTCCCAAAACATTGAATGTATTGTGAGTCTAAAAATACTCTTATCCTATTGAGCAACTGCAATTGATAGAATAACCATAAAAAACAAAATTCGAAAATCCAGTGACATATTCATTACCTTTATTTGTTTATCATTACTAATACAATTAAAATAAGAGTTTAGCACTTGTTACATCGAAACTAATTTTCACAAAAAACATCATCTTCTCACAACTAATAATTTGAAATTCTGTTAACAATATGGGTATTACGATGCTACAGAAATTTTATGAGTCATTCAACCAATTTGAAAATGCTAATACTTTTATAGCTAAGATAATTTATTATTAGCTTGGTTTAAAATATAATATACAGACAACATGATAACATTTTCTAAAAAGATTATTTTCAGTTATTAAACAATAACCTACAGAATTACAAAAAATACAGATAAACATCTACTTGACAAACGAAACACAGATGAAACGATGCAGTGGAAAGGTTTTAAAATGAATTATTACATGGTAGGTTTCCTTAGAATTAACAAACATATCGCGAAATATCAAAGGTATTATTTTATAGGTATAAAAATATGGATAGTCACTAGTCACATCAAATTATAGTGAAATTAGATATTTTCCACTCTGTAAAAATTTTTTCTTTGAAGAGGTCCAGCTTTGCCGTTAATTAAAGTTCCGTGCTTCTTTAAGTTCCTCCTAAAATTAAAATGTCGTGAAATTATATTCATTATTGTATAATATATTCAAAAATGTTTGCTCATGTAATTAGAAACCATGTATAGAAGTTATTACTGTTAATTGCTGTTTATAGAATTTACACTTTGAAGATTTACAAAAAACATAGCCTAGTGCTTTAATTGTATTTTCAGATAGTCGTTATTTCTAAATGAAGTACTTTTAACTGTTGTGGAGTGTTCCTAAATGGTAATGTATGATTTATATTATGTTAGATAACAGATCTCCTAACTCCAAACTAATGTGGTTTTAGAAATACTTTTTTATTATATTACCCAACGCAAATACTAAGGGATATTCAAAACCACCATCGCTTTTTTCTGGAAAATGTGAGCTCATAATGTGCAAACCATTTTTCTTTAGCTCTAATAATAACAAATATTTCCACTTATCTCATTAAAAATGGGACACCCTGTACACATAATATAATGAGGGTTTTATGAAGAGAGCCGGGAGTATTTTGTCGGTGTTTTTCATCCGGTTACACAGTGAAAAGGAAATTGCGACTAAAATGCTTAGTTTTAAATAATTTATAACCATCGATAAAGCAAAATGTATTAACGAAACGAGAAACATAAATTAAAATTAAAATGCCAATGGTTAATTAAGGAATCTATAAATAATCTTCTGGTGTAATGTAAGCTAATAATTTTATTTTAAAAACGAACGTTTCTTTAAATCCTTAGGATTGCCATCTGCTTCCCCTCAGTACACAGGGTCAAGCATAGAAATCGCCGATTGATGTTGATCAAAAAAGCCTTCCGGATCACACAATACCAGAACAATTGCATCAAACAAAAGATGGCGTGAAGAATTGAGCCAGGAAATTGCTTTCGAATTTAATAGTAAATATAATTGCATTTAATTTAAGTAAGATTTTTTGTTTTGCTTATTAACAAAGACGCAACGAATTATATACATTTTTAAAGAATTACGCTTTGTAGGTAAAATCCACAGCTGCGCTGTGTAAGCAATTTTTTTAAATATTTGTCTGTGTGAACAATAAATAGTTTTTTTATCGAATTGCATCGACTAGATATTGGAGAATATATGTACATACATACTACAAATTGCACATGAATAAAAGTGGTATATTATTTTCCTTCAAAGTATATTCTTAGAAGGGCCATCCATTCTGATATGTACAGTTATAAGCAGATTTTTAGCTAAGATACTCTCTCTGAAACCTTTGTGGCTTATATAAAAATATTAAAATATTAAATTTTAAATGTTTGTGAAAAGAACATGTCCTCATTATCGTCGAAACAATAATTAAAATAAAAAAATTAAAAACCTCTAAAAGGTTTTACTCAGAACTTCCCTGCCCAATTAAAGTTGTGATACTAAATAATTTTAAATATCAAAGGAAACTTGGCTTAAAATTATCTTAACGTTCCTAATAATTCTGAAAAAACAAAAGCCAACACTTGGCAATGCAAATTACATCAATTTACAGATTAAAAATACATTACAGGCGGTGCGATTCGAACTCGGCGCAATTTGAGCGCCTGCGAATGCGATTTCAACGCTTGGCAATAGCCCGCGCGCAACCATAACCTACTAGACACGAGGTCTCAGGGCTCCGGCGTGACGTCAGGACAGGCAAGTGTGTACGTACTGTAGCGGATCTAGTTGCCATATTATTTTATGGAGGCAACGATACAAAACAAAGTTATAAACAGTTTATTATATTGTGCTCTCTGTTAAAGGGGGTTACCAATCGTAAACTGAAGCCTTAGTCGTACCCAATTCGCTTTCTTTGTACTGAAAAATGCAGTTTTATAGCAAAAACCATAACTTTTATATTTTTGTTTTAGTATACGAACCAAGAATCGTATCATTCGGCCCAGGTAAGTAAAGCTTTTAAATTTGTTGATGTAATATTTGAAATTCATTCCAAATTTGGCTTTTCTGCTATTGACACTGTTATTTATAGTTTCACAATATTTCCTACACTATAACGCGATAATTGGAATTGTTTACAAATTTTGCCACAGTAATTACCGAAACTAAACAAATTGACAATACCTTTACAACGTACATTTTTTGCAAAAAGAAGATTAACACCAGGCTGTCAATAAGTTACTAAACAACAAACAGCGATTAGCAATTGTTTCTCCTCAACCAAAACGTGCTACGGTGAACGAACTGATATTTTGATCATATGAGCGAAATGAAATGAATTACTGTATTAATTTTTAAGTTAGTGTTACCCGACTACTTTTTGTAATTCATTATTGAATACTCCAGTAGCTCTGCCGCAGTACCTCCAGGGCCAGCTGACTACATCAGTTCCTGAAAGTTTTGTTAATTTAGAGCTCAGTCATAACATATAGAGAGATTTGGTTTGAAGACTGTTTAAATTATATGTAGTACTGCCTCTCCCTTCTTTCATTCTTTTCTTCATCTTTCGTTTGCGCATTGTTGCTGGCTTGTAATTAAATAGTAATAACCTATTTAAAAATAAAAAATCTGGTGTGATACACACACACAACTTCCTTTTACAGTGAACTTGTCCAACTGCAATCAACTCAAAATCAGAAATCAACCATGTAATAACTAACCTTACCAATCATATTAAAAAAACTATCGACCAGGCCACAACCATCACCCAGCAGCAAAAACGTCTCAATTATTCACAATCGCCAATGTGCAGTCGTGTTCAAATAAATCTGGAACAATGTTTTTTCATATGTAGGTTCAGTTAAGAATTTCCTGCTATCAGAAAGAGTTACATTACACTTTAACAGGTAATGAAATCTGCAAATCTTTTTGATAAGAGGCAATCCATGGAGATATTCTTCAATTCTTAACTCAACCTGCATATGAAAAAAACATTGTCCCAGATTTATTTGAACACGACTGTACATCCTAAACTTAATCAGAGATAAAAATAGAATTAGAAGACAGTGGCAGAGAATAACTAACTAGAACATCAAAACCCAACTTAATAAAATAATGAGACGATTTCAAGGAGCACTGGATAAACATTGTATAGAGAAATATCAGTTTTACTTAGGTAATCTGCTTCTAATAACTCCAATCTATGGTTTGCCACCAAACGGATTCTTAGACAACCAAGAGTGATTCCTCCAATTCCACTAAACAACCAAACGTTTACCGAACATTCTGATGTCAGAAGTGTTTGCATATCATCTGGAACGCACATTTACTACACCAGTTGACAAAGAAAATCAATACTTTACGCACCATATAGAAATTTTCATTCAAAACAACGATTCTGAAACTCGAAAACTCTTTAAACCAACTTTACCATATGACATTAAACAATTTATTAATAAACTTAAATTAAAAAAATCTCTTCGCTTAAACATGTTACCAAACAGCATAATTACGAATATGCCAGATAAACTCTACAAGCGCCAACTTTTAACGTACCTATATATGCGACTGGGTCATTTTCCGGCTCCTGAAAGGAAGCTTCAATTTTAGGGTTCCATAAACCCGGAAATTCCTCTTTAGGCTATCGACCAATAAGCCTTTTATCCACGATATATAAATGGTTGGACCGCATAATTCAATCGCGACTAACTCAATTCCTCAAAGATAACAATTTATTTGCCGCCTTTCTGTTTGGTTTTAGAAGTAGCCATTCTATCATCATCAACTACTTCGAATCTCTGAAGTAATACAACGAGGATTTGAGAACAAACAACACACCGTTGTCGCTTTCCTATATGTCGCTCAGGCATTCGATCGAGTGTAGGTAAACGGATTACGCCTAAAAATGCAGAGAATCGAAATATCACAATACTTTCGAGACGTCATTATGTCATTCTTAACCAACAGAACTTTTAGAATTCGCATCGGCGCAACATTTTCCACATCCAGACCAATACACACAGTTCCGCAAGGATCTAAATTAGGGCCCATATTATACAATATATTCATGTATGGTCTTCCACAACTAATGGAATCGGAAATAGCAAAGTATGCCGATGACAGAGCTATTCTCTCACAAGACCAGAATATAAATATAGTTAAGCTTAAAGTAGAACAGAGCGTAGACGATGTACTTAAATGGCTAATAAGGTCGTACATTAAAATAAACTCTGGCAAGTACGAGCCAAAAATTTGTACCTTGCGGCAACCCATCAATCCCCTAAATATAACAATTAACAATAAAGAAATCATTAGGAATCAGAAAGATAAAGCGGTTATATATATTGCAGATTATATGGACAGAAAATCTACCTGGAGTTTTCACATTAACAAAACAACTATTTAAATGCTACGCCAGGTTAGGTATGCTGTACCCAATACTTAATAAAAAATTATCACATTAAATAGTTATTAATGATACGAGTGCGAAAACCTAAGCTTGAAGTTCGAGGGTGTTGTTATGCAACGAGACGCAGTCGAGTTGCATAGACACCTTAGATACTTTAAGCGTTTTCGAAAGAGTGTCATTCAAAATTTTTTCTGTTGATCAACCACGTTGGTCACAAGTCGCCATGGATATGTTGTTTATTTTATAAACGAAAATTTCAAAGTCAAATCAAATTCCTGAAAATACACGTTGTTCCGGGAAACGTGCTTTAAGCTGCTGTTTTTTATTCTAGGATCTAGATATTAAAAAGATGACTTAAAATATGACCAACAGAAAAACAAAATATCTTACGTATTATTAATGCACCATGGTTTGCCAGAAATAATCAAATTCACCGTGAATTGAAAATACCTACCATCGAAATTTTACATCTTTACTAAATTTACACCAATTCAGTGGAGCTGTCCATTCTGGAATTGGTGAGCATTCCATTCACAATAGGCTTAAAATAAAACTTTCCTGTGATCTTCTACCACCATCGCAGGTTGACGACGATACTAGTGAACCCGAACCATAGTGCTCAATACACAGTGGCAGTTGATAAAATAATCATAGTGACAGAAATTACCGAAAAAACTCATAGTGACAGAGGAGCCGTAGAAGCCGACCTCAATAAAGTTATGTATAGTTATAACTATTAATAATTAACACTGCCATATAGCGTTTGTTATGCTGATTCGGCAATAAATTCTATATTAAAAAACTTTAGACGACATTGCGTAAAAAATAACTACAGAGATCCAAGTAACAGCAAAAACGTTGTTACGCAAATAGAAAGACACCAAAAAGCTTATGAAACAAAGAAAAAGGCGTGAAAAACATACTTAGATTAACAGGATTATCAAAAAGGAAATTTGTAAAGATATTACAACGTATAACACAAATCTCGTCAATCCCACAATAAAAGAAAATAAAAACATTAAAAAATGGTCCGTAGTCAACAACGAATCCATCAAGTAAGAAGCGAAGACAACATTCTAATATTGAAATATGTCCTCAAAACCAAAAACATGCCGACATGCCTAAAGATAAAAGTGCCAGACATATGTGTTGTTCGGTGCTAACCTACGGCATATAAACAATGACACTCACAAAGAAAACGACACAGTAGAAAATGAAGAGAGCCAAGCTAGAGATTAGCCTGAGAGGAGGAAAAGACACTAAAATAAAGTAACGTACCAAAGTAAACGATGTAATAAAAAAGCACCAAAATTGGAGTGGAGCTGTGTGAATCACTGCAAAAAATCTTCAGATGGGTGATCTAATAGAAGCAACCAGTGGCGTCCACGAATAACAAAGCGCAGCGTTGGAAGACCCCAAACAAGATAGCTTGATATAAAAACATAGCAGTAGAACAGTGACATCACAATGCGCAAGATAAGATAACATAGAAGGCATTGGAAGAAGCCAACGACGGATGACAGATGGTTGAGAAGAAGAGGATGAGCACACACTTTATGATTGTCGTCATTTTACTGTCGCCTGTATTAATTCATTTGCTTTCATTAACTCTATTATCTTAAAAATGTGCAAAAAGTGCAATGGTTAGTTTAGGACATTGAAATTTTTTATTCAAACCTTCTGATATTTAAGAAAATACTACATTCCAAAGTATTTTTTGCAAAAGCAAAAAAGTAAACTTCAAAATAATCTATAACTAGCAACCAGTGAGACAAATGTCTCATTTAATAAAACAAAAAAGACCGTTTTTCAATAGAACAGCGTCCCGGACGGACCAGCGTCCCGGACGGACGGAAATCACGTGATTTCTCGAAAACCAGAAGTGTCACGTGACTGAAATTCGGTTCCTGACCTGACATGACCATTTCAAACATATAACTTTCATAACTTTTTTCTCTATCTCTTACGGTTTGGCTGCTGAAACAGCGTCCCGGACAGACAAAACAGCGTCCCGGACAGACAAGTCTATTAGATAAAGGATATCGAGAGATCCAAAAAAACTGTTCCTCAGCGGGCTGTGAAATTCAACGTATGAATAATATGTTGGTGACACTGTACGTCAATGTTAAATTCGAGGTTAGCAGGTTAGGATTTGCGTCATTTTGTGTCAAAACTGACGGAAAACCTAACCTGATAACCTCGAATTTGACATTGACGTACAGTGTCACCAACATATTATTCATACGTTGAATTTCCACAGCCCGCTGAGGAACAGTTTTTTTTTATCTCTCGATATATACATACTATAATATTCCGCATTTTTTACCTCTGGGTGTCGTGAACACGAATGAACGAAGGCAATGAGTCGCATTCGACTTACATCCCCTCCCCTCCGCCTTCAAACCCACAACACATTCAACAAACCCAGATCTAACTTAAAACCAGTTTAATTACAGTTCAAATATATTACCGTTCCGAGAAATGCTTACCTCCAAAAGACTTTGCGAGTCAGTGTGGAAAATTGGATGATCGTTCGTATTTGGCGGATTTTGCTCAACTATTGCCATGGGACCCGAGAGACTTTCAGCTTCTTCTACGTATTTGTTATCTTCAGAACTCGCTGAATCATTTACCAGCTGAAATAATTATGAACTTTACAAAATATTATTTCACAAAATATCATCAGAACATACAACGTAATCTGAAGATAGTGGCGATGTTGAATAGAGCAAAGATCTACAAAGAGGTTCTGGAAGGTTCACATCTTTGCTAGTGCTAACCGTCGGGGCAGAGTGAAACCTAAAAATTATTACATTTTTTCAATACTGTGATACTGTAACATTTTTGTACTAACTTGTTCTCGCTTTCAGGTGAAACGCTTGCTTTTTGTATAAATACTTGTGGCTCAGATCCATCCTTCTTTTTGGAAAACAGAACCTGGACCTCGCCACGAACTAATTCCAGTTTTTTCATGGCATCGGTTAAGTTTCCAAATTGCTCTTGGTTTGATGCGGACAGTGTTGCCACTTCACGAAGCATGCCCACTAAATAACTCATGATTTCGGAGAATGTTTGTGTCATCTGAGTGGACACAGCCGGGATAAATTCAGAATAGTGGTTGAAGTCAGTTATAGGACGCTGTAAAAAGTAAATTTTTGTTGTGAAACTCAAAAATGCTATTATATTTGTACTGGTGTATACAGTATATAGTATGTCTATATTAATCTTTTAATTTGGCAAAGCTAGGCAATTGTCTTATATTATTCCAAGTTTCAAAGTGTTGATGATTACGACAACAATTAATGAAAAACTCCTTATCTTCAATATCAAAACATTTTATTAACTGAGACTTTTATATAGTATTTATTGGCATACATACCGCTTACATCTAGATTGACTCTCAAGGTAGGCCATGAAAGGCGCTTTGATCGTATTTGATTTCACTGAATTGGCAATATGTGGAAAGAAGTAATTGCCAAACATACAAACTTTGGTTATATTTTAAATGACAAATAATTAGTGGGTAGAGGGATTTCGTTTGACAGTGAATAACATCCTATGACCAATTCTTTGTGTTTTAAAGTGTGAAAATTGCTGTTGCTGTTGATTTTGTTAATTCTGTTATTTTGTTATTGCTATTGTTATTGTTGTTCAACTCAACATCGCTATTTCCGCAATCCTATTTCACAATCATAAACTGATAATGCGCCACACCACAATATTGAGTACGCCTCTGATTTATTGTGTCATTTAGCTTAAATAAGGTTAAGAATTTAATGTCAATATAATCTCTGAAACTTCTTTGTGGCGTCAATCTATAATTCATATTCTTATTTGGGTATTTCGCCACTCTGTAAATTAAAATTATTAAATAACGTAAATAACGAACGTTTCGAGGGACCATCTGCCCTCGATATCAACGATTAACAATTAAAAAGGAACAAGAAACTTAGCTGTTTTCAGGGAGATTGAAAAACCACCAACCTCCAATTAATTGCTTGACACTGACGTTTGTTGGTGGTTGGTGGTTTTTCAATCTCCGCCCTTGATATGGCAGTTTTGAAAAATAACTTCACTATACCAAATTAAACTTTGAGAATATTACTTTCAACGGCTTGCTAGATATGCTAAAAATTTAGTTGGCGGTGAATGCTTTGTTTTGTTTTTCAACTTTAAACAGTACATTTATGAAGAATACCCATTTCACCATTGTATAAGAGTTTAAATACTTCCGCATAACTACGTCTTCTACCACCATACCCTATCATCATGAGAATCTCTATTCTCTCCTTTTCTGTAAGATTTTCCATGGTACTTTCTCACTAACTAAGCAAATTCAAACAACATTCATAATTTTTGACGTTCAATATTTGTTAAACAACAGTGGCATTGTTTTGTTTTCAGCGCTTACTATCGGTTTCAGTTACCTAATAAATTTTTATCTACAACCTTTAATTTGGTACAGTGAAGTTATTTTTCAAAACTGCCATATCAAGTGCTACATCGTTGGATTCTACACAAAAACAGCTTTCTAATGATGGTACTTTCGACCCCCATTTCAATTTAAAAAAGTAATCAAGTTGGCTGTGCTGCAGTCGTAACGATCTATAAAAAAATTGGAACCACGAATATTAGTAGAAAACCGTATGTTTTAATTCTATACCAAATTTCAGAGTTCTATCTATGGCCGTATTCAAATAATACCACCATTTCCATATTTAATTTACGCACTGTATAATATGCATGCAAAATATCGTCTTCTTCCAACAAATTGTTTTTGAGTTATACCGCCAACAAAGAGACAGACAGACAAACAGAGAGAGAGACAGGCAGACAGACAGACGGACAGACAGACGGAATTGAGAAAACCTGTTTTTCGTCATCTAGGAACACCTATAAAGTGAAGATCTGAAGAAATCTTGGAAGGTGATTTTTTTGTAATTACAATACTCCCTTCGACTTTTAGAGGAGAGAAGTAAAACTGAAACTTCTATTTTGCATATTTGGCTTTATCGATCTTGAGAAGAATATGCCTCTAAGCAGTCTCATTTTTTGGGAACATTCTTTGCATCGGTACTTGGCAGTGGTGTGTTAGTTTTCTAAAACACGTAGCTTGAATATTTCTTTCTTATTATCTATCGTAATAAAAAGTAAAATTTCAATATGAAACCAGCAGCCTTCGAACTGAAGCTTTTGGGTTGTTAATAAATTGTATTCACCTAAATCAATCTTTTAATAGATGAAATATGTATCACCATTTTACATTTTCCTGTATAAGTATAATAATATATTTTTTTAAATAATTGACACACATGCTATTTATTGCATTTACAAAATGTGCAATATGTTTATCTAGTGTTAATAAAACAAGTCTAATATTATCTGCCTGGACGAATACATTTATGCCATTTATTTCTACTTAAACGGTTTTTTCCTGGAAAACTGTTTGGGCAAGCAGCATTCAATATTCAAAATTGGTTCTTATAATGAACAATTATTGTGTTTACGTTTTAATGCACATTTTGATAAACGCATTTCTATTTTTTTAACTGTATTAACTTCTATGTTTACAATTATCTATGTATGCAGCCAAAATTTGTACTCGCTGCAAGATCAAAAATGTGTATGCCATCACTGTTATATGCATCTTCTCATATTCTATAGTTTGTATTTTGTGTAAGCATTACTTTAATATACTGTTGATTGTGATTTATGTGCTTTTTATTTGAGAACACTCTACTGACAATTAAATGAACGTACTCTATCTTTAAACTTCCAGTAAAGTAAATCGGCTTTTAAGAATGGGTTGTAGATATATATGATTTGTGTGGTCCAACAGAATTTTGCCGGGTATATTTAACACTTAAATAATAACAAAGAAAAAAGATATTTGGCCAGGTAGATACTATGTGGCATGTTTCGAAATAGTAATTATTGCGGTAACGTCTTCCTCATTATTTGAAAATGTCAACACCGATTTTGGCACATTCCATTCAGTAATTTAAACGGTGTCCACTTGGTTCTCGGTGCAATACGACAGGTAAACACACAAAAAAGTGACATTATATTTACAGCTGCCATAAAATTATATCAGTGTCATTCAATATTTAAAAAATACGGAGTTGAAAGGGTCTTCAGTATAAGTTTCTATATATATACAATAGCACATCACAAAGAAATAATGTATTTCCTTTGGTGTCAAATAGTCTTAGTACTTAACACGTTTCAATTAATTATAATAATCAAGTAGGTACCTTAGACACAAGAAACTAAACTTGAAAAAGGATCAGCAATAGTAAAAATAAGATTTAACTTTTAATAGGGAACTAATGCTCGGTTAAAAGGTCAAAATCATTTACTTCTTTTCAGCATACTTGGAAATGTCCCACAGCTTCTACTTCTTCTGCGAAATCATTGCAAGCAATAAATACGAAATTTCAACAGTTAGGATAAAATAATCATAACAAATAAAAATTAATAAATGAGAAAGGTACACTTCGCAGTTTGGTTTTACATACAATTATAAGAACCAAAATAAAATTTACAGTACACAGGGTGAGTCATAATTAGATGTACAAAATTTAACCAAAGCTTCTGTTTGGCAAAAAAATCTGTAAATGGGTTTATACCGAACTTCCCTCTCGCGAATAAATCAATTTGCAAATTTAAAAAAATGCATCCCGCTGGAGTTTGAACCCGCCGTATCTGTCTAGCGATCGTAACTTCATCGATAGGTCGAACTGCGCCATCGAGCCTAATTGAAATGAGTGCGGCGTGCCTCTATTTAAAGGAACGGTCTTATTGTTGAAACTTTTTGACTCTTTTATGACATCCTGTATTTGTTGAGTCCTATTTTGGGCAAGTGTAAAGCCTGACCTATGTGAGAATTATTACTTTCTTTTATTTAAAAGTTAACGCAAAAATAAACAACACTTTATTTTTTAAGGTGCTCACCCTGTATATATTTGTCTGAAATTTTTCCTATTTCATTCCAGGTATATATACCGGGTGTCCATTCTCAAAGTCGAACACAGGCAATTAACATTAGTGCATTCACTCGTTCTTCATTGAAATAATTCATGTTTCTGTAGATAATTATAACAGACGTTGACAAAAAATACCTGATTTACGCCAACTAATTACCAATTTCTTTAACAAATGCTATCGAACTTGAAAGCAAGGCATGGCATATTTATTTATTCCCAAGTTTTAAATTAGTATTTTAAAACAAAAATCTTAACTTGAATATCATTATTGGTATCATTTGATGCGTAATAATTTTATCTTTCCATTGATACCATTACTTTCCCTGTGAGTTGAATTGGCGAGCAGGAATCGGCAAAAACATTCAATACCATGTTAATCGCCTATGTTCGACTTTGAGAACGGACACCCGGTATATAATATGTGTGCAAAGTATCATCTTTCTCCGACAAATAGTTTTTGAGTTATACCGCCAACAGGCAGACAGACGGAATTGAGAAAACCTGTTTTTCGTCATCTAGGGGCCCTAAAACGTGAAGATCTAAAGAAATCTGGGAAGGTGATTTTTTCGCGATTGCAATACGGGAAGAGAAGTAAAAAGCAATTAGCCGAATATACCTTAATGCCAAAATGCTTCTTTAAAAAGATACAGGGTGTTAATAATTTTTTTTAAATTGTCTGTGACTATAACTTGGAAAGTAATTATCCGATTAATTTAAAAATATACAGTGACCGGCAAAAAGATTTTTCAAGAAATTTTTTACGACGATAATTTATGCTTGTCTAAAAACCTATTTAGCTGCTATCATATATACCGCCTGATTTTTATTTAGTTAGAAAATGGCGCTTTTCGAAATTGTCAAAATCCAAAAAGTGCAATTTGTCGGAAATTAGTAAGATATCAATGATATTTTTTAGAGTGTTAGTTTTAGATAACTAAACAATCTCAAAGCTAGAAAACACCTATTTTTCTTCAACTCCAGCTAAAATTTATGTTTTTAGTGTTTTTAGTATTTTTCCAAAATTCGCATACAAGACTTAATTTTAAAATTCAAATTTTTATAGGTGAAAACTTTAAAGATTTATAATTAGAAAATATAAGATAAAATGTGAATTACTCATTTAGATTATTTATTATTTACCGAAAATTAATACCTATATTTGGATAATTTTTGGTTTTTGATGCAAAGCTCTTTTTAGGTAAGATATTTTTCAATGAGAATTAATATCTATTTAAATTGCTTCTAAAAACTGTAATCTAGCCATGTTAATGAATTACTGGTACAACATTCTTGTAATAGTTATTTACTATACAAGTGGGATAACAGCATCATTAATGTACGTATGTAAGCACACAAGTATATTAATGATGCATTATCACACATGTATTGTACAAAATTTTATCTACGACTGCCTAAAATTGAGAAAAGTGCATTAAGAGAAATGTCAGATCTGTCATTTTCAAAAATATTTTAGTAGGCAAATGTCATTATGTCATTCATTTGACACTATTTCAGTTACGTAATGAAGTCATTACACAACTTAGTTGCGTAATGAAACCATTACATAACTGAGTGGTGTAATGAGCTTCATTACCTAACTGAAATAGTGTCAAATGAGTGACGTAATGCGTTACCTATCCCACTAGAGTAGATAAATGTTCTTTTATAGTTGTCTAAATAAGGAACGTTTTCTTTATCCAGTTTACATGGTCTACAAAAGCTCCTCATTTAGACAACTGTAAAAGAACATTTACAGGATTTTTGTAACAGTCATTCAATAACAGCGATTAGAGTTTTTAGAAGCCATTTAAGCGGATATTAAATATCATTGAAAAATATTTCTCTTAAAAAGCGCTTTGCACCGAAATCATTTTTGCTAAATCTATAGAAAATAGGTGTTTTCTGACCTTAAAATTGTTTTATTACCTAAAAATATCGGACTCGAAAGAAATCTCATTGAAATCTTACTTTATTTCCGAAAAATAGCACTTGTTTTTTGCGGTTACTTTATTATAATAAACACAAAATTAACAAAGCAGAGATTAAAAAATAGAAAACTAAAACAAATGTTGGAAATGCTCCCTCCAGCCACAATACAAGAATGGCACCGTCGTACTAACGATTGATACGCTTGCTGAATATTATAGTTTTCACGAATTTTATTAGTAGCCTTGAAAATATTTTGCTGATCCCTCGTGTTAATTACCTCACGGTAAACCACCTGTTTTAAAAATGCTATAAAAAGAAATGGCTATCTCGCAGGACCAAACGGCCTATCTATCTACTATTGAAATACCCATTTAACCATTTTACAGCGATTCTGCCACTGTGAGGAGGTGCACCGTTTTGTTGAAAGAACATATGCTGTCTTGATGTTAAAAATTCAAATAAGTATTTACTTTCCAAATATAGATTTTTTTTATTAACACCCTGTATCTTTTTAAATACTAAGTTGTATTGTTTTGGCCTAAAGAAGCTTTGGTTAAAGTTTTTACACTTAATGACTCAGCCTGTATACTAAAAATAATTTTGTGGAAATAAGAAATCTAACTAACAATTAAGTAATGTGCAGCATTTAAAACTAATGTTCGTTGAGTAACTGCAGTGAAATGCTGCATTTGGCATCGTCTTGTACAACACCCAATATAAAGCATTCATTACGCATTCACAGAGATCAGGAGGATAGCCCATTTTATATCATGAATTATTTTAAAATGTTCATAACAATTGTTATATTAGGAACTAGAATAAATATGGCCATTGAACCTATACATTTTTGAGCAATTACGTAACTATAAGACCTACCGGAGCTGCAAATAATGGCGTCAGAATTTTTCCAATCTCATCGCTAGTTTCGAACTTCTTCTTGCATGTGCAATTTTCTTCATCCAGTGGTCGTTCCAACTTGCATTCTTGCTTTGAATTTGTACATTCTATTGTTATACGAATGCCTTTGTTGCTACTTGGGGTAATGTAACCCGCAGGTGGTCGTTCCATTTTGTGAATAGAAAATCCAATCATTTCAAGGACATGGACGACATCTACCACATCCATCGGAATTTGCTGTAATATTTGGACGATTAGGATTATTGTATTGTACACCACATTTTAGAGATTCGAATTAAAAATTCTGTACATGAAAAGGTAGAAGGCTTATTGAAGAAATCTAGAGTATCGTAATTATCACCATCTTATTTAGTTAATAAATAAACAAGTTCCTGTTATATGCAACTAAAATTTTTTTTAATTTAATAAAATCGTTATCAAAAAAGAGAAAGTGATGGAAATATGTTACGTAAGTCATAATTCTCAAAATAACTATGTATAACCGTATAAGGATGAATCAATAATCACTTGAAACTGCTAGTTCTTTGGCAAACTTTATCTCTAATTCCCTTTAACTAAATAATTACGTTGTGTATCTATTGCAGCTACTTTTAAGTAACATTTTATACTAAATTAAATAGCAGTCACTCGGTTATTAATTTTTCTAAGAATATACAACCAAAAGCTAACATTCAAAAGGTATATTCCTTTTAATAGGAAGTAGTTACATGTGTTTGTAATTTATTCTTACCTTTGAAACATTGAGTCTCATCAATTTTCCAACATGCCTACTTCTTGCAAGTTTAAAATGTTTTATTTAACAGTTAAACTTCGTAATAAACTATGTACATAAAATAATTACGACAATTAAAAGTGCAGTTAAGAAAAATATTAGGAATCGATCTACCTGTTGCCACAATAAGTAGAAGTTACAATTTGACATCACAAGACAACGACTTACTTCTTCCAGCGGCTTCTTATCGTTAACCTGGTCGGTAATCCACGTTGCAAAATTCTTTTTTAGGGTTCCATATGACGGGTCTTCCAATGAGGTAGCTGTTTCCATTTTTAAAACAATACACTCAAAATGTTTCCAGTGGGACAATCACAACATTTACTATAAAACTATAACACAATACTGACATGAGTGATTGAATTTCTCTCGAGACATGTGGAAAGAGCGCTAGACAAGTTCTTGCTAATACATAGTATAATCTCACACTCGCAGTCTGTGATTGCTATCGTCGGTAAAAACCTCGTATGAATTTATGATGCGGATTAGAGAGTAAAATGTTAATTTAATTGCTTCTGATGAATATTATTGTTAAACATAGCCCTTGCATTAAAATAAATATTAGTTATTTGCTTTTATAAAAAATGACACGGGATTATCGCAAAGACAAACACGTTGGAACCGTAAGTAATGTGACCTATGAAAAGAGGATAATACATATAGGATATGCCAAACTTCTGACAAAGCTCTATTATGCCTTTAAATAATTAACTATAATTTAATTAATAATGCAATAATACAGTGGTAAACTTACAGAGCCTTCATTTTAAAATGATACAGTTTACCCTAAATGAAGCAAAACAACAACCACAACAAAACACTAAATTATAGATTAATTAATTACCAAAGAACACTCAGGGTGTCTCAATCTTCTGAAAAAAAAACTATTACTCTTCTACTGTTAAATATGGAAGTACCAAAATATTTTGGTAAACTTATAGAGGATACTTAGCTCTATATTTAAAAGAGATTTTGAACCGCCATGGTCGGCTCGTGTGCTTTTTTATATGGTACACCTTTTACGATGTCAGCAGTTATGACTCTACACGTGCATATCTTACTTATGACATTCTGACCAATGGTTTAAAAGTCAAACTTTTCTTATTAAAAAAATTACTTACAAACATATTTTAAAAAATCATAGTAGCCTTGTTTTTAAGAATTTATATCATAAGAATCTGTATACTATTAGTCATTTCTGATGATGCAAGCAAAAGTCGATGTTACTACTCCAGAAATTTTTTTGATTTTTGACAGCTCTAGAATCAACTAATTTTTTTAAATAAACACTCCGGTTTTGATTTACTGATATTTTAGTTCTCCTATAGTATATTAGACTATTAGGTTGGTAAGTGCATTATAACAGAATCGAGAAAAGTTTGAAAAATCGAGACGAAGTCGAGATTTTTCAATTTTCGAGATTCTGTTAGGCACTTAACAACCGTGTAGGGTATAACGTTTTTCGCACAATCGCATACAACACAAAATAAAATAACAAAAATTTGAGTTGTTTTCGATTTAATTATCTTGATTTTTATGACATGTACATAAGTATATTATCCAGAGTGTTTTGAATGTATTTCGTTAGAAACGTTTTGTTGTTCGAAACCGAATAAATAATTTGAAGTTTCAATATTAATTTTTCACAATGGCTAATGAAGAAGATTTTCAAATAAATACAGACATTGAAGAAGCGTATCAAAGGGGTTGCGAATCTTTGGTTTCTAAAGCATAAAAAAAAGGTATGAAAAGGTGTATGATATGTTCAAGAAATGGTTGGGCGAGAAGAAAGTGGAGATATCTGAAAAGACTTTGCTAGCTTAATTGGTTCAAAGAAGCTCAAGATTGAAGTCTCCAGGAAGTTTATGGGCAGAATACTCAAAGCATAAACTACCATTAACTTAAATAACGGTATTGATATACCACAATTTAGGAAGCTGTTGGCATTTTTTAAAAAGAAAAATATTGGACATCATCCTAAAAAATCCAAGGTATTTACTAGAGAGGAGATGAACACATTTGTGATGGAAGCCCCCAATGAAACTTACATTATGATGAAAGCAGTAATGATAATGGGAATCGCAGGAGCCCTTAGGCGTAACGAACTTGTGAAGATGACAGTTGATGACATTTCGGATCAAGGTTCAGTTATTATTGTTAATGTACCTGATACCAAAACACATATTAGTCGAACTTTCACGATTACTGATAAACTTAATGAAAAAGTACCTTTTTTGACGATTGTACGAAAATATATACAGTTAAGGCCTAAGGAAGCAAACTCTCGTCGATTTTTCTACTCAGTTCGTCAAGGAAAATGTGTAAATCAACTTGCGGCTATAAATACAATGGGGAAAATCCCTCAAAAAATCGCAGCATATTTAAAACTACAAGATCCGCAATACTATACTGGACACGCTTTCAGAAGGACGTCGGCAACTTTGTTAGCAAATACCGGGGTTGACGTTATGGCACTTAAACGGCATGGCGGTTGGAGGTTTTATTGATAATCTTAATATATTTTATCTACTAGCAACATGATATTGTACATTTTCGTCATAGAAACAAAATATGAAAAGCTACTCATAACTTCCAAGGGACTTGTCAAATTATTTCTCCCGCAAACTCATGGTAACAATGCAACTACAATTAACGTTTTAGCAACCATACAATGAGGCAATCCTTGATGTTACTTACATATTCTAATTTTAAATGTCATTATGACATTTTGAAATTTCATACTATTTTTACGAATATGCTAGTAGATAAAATATTGTATGCACCACGGGAGATATTCATGTTCTGTACCTTCGGTTGACTTACAGATGTCATCCTCAGGAAAAAAACATATTCATATCTCCCTTAATGCAGAAATATCTATTTTAATACCTAACAGAAGATCCATTTATAGGTCGTCTAATGTCGCTGAGAGCTACATAACCGATTCTCTAACAACTAAAATGGACTTTGCTGACACGATTTTACATACCAAAACCGGCGATACCAGTAACGTTCAGTCGATTCCAGTGTTCGAAGACAAGACTACTGCAATTTATTCTAATAGTAACATATCTAACTCAATAAGTAATACAGAAACTTCTATTACTTTAAAGACATTAGATGACAGCGCGGGAAGAAATATTACATTTAATAATTGTACAAATTGTAATTTTCATTTTTACAAATAAACGAGACATCTGTTGGTGAAAACTATTACTATTACTTACCGCATTAGAGCTGTTATAAACTCGAAGAGAACTGTGTTTCTATGGAGACTAGCCACAATATTCTTATATTCAACTTACAAGATGTGTCAACAAGGACAGTAAGTAAGTATTTCAGAACAATTGAGTTAAATTTTTTTATTAGAGGGTTGCATTCGCCTTCCAGTTCTTGCTTGAGGCAAAGTGAGCTGATTATAGATGGCACAACGTTCTGTCCCACTCTCTTCTTCTTCTTGTAGACGTTTTCGTTTTCAGAGGTTGGTTATCACTTGGTTAAATAGATCTGAATCTTCACTCACTTTAAACAGTTGCAATGTCATTAGGGTCGAGACCCCGGTTTTGGCCATAACTCTGGTTTTCGTCACTTCCAACTTTAAACTAAATACGTTGTAAGCGATCAACGGCTAGAAATTGTTTCCGCTCAATTTTAACTTGTTCTAACGCCACTTACAATGCTGCCAAACTGTGTTGTAAAAATTAAGGTTATGGTTGGAGTTTGCAAGTGACCAGGTCTTGGTTGTGTCGTTTTCTTAACAAAACTGCTAAGAAACAGGGGTAAGTTAATTTGCGATAAGTTAATTTGTAGCAATGATAAATGTTTTGAATAATTACCATAGTTTTATCAAACATCCAAGAATGTAACCTATCAGAAAATTGGCGGGATAACTACAAGTTCAAATCATTAAAATTAAATGGCCATTACTAATATTCTCATTCTTCGAACTACCACTGCCACTTACATGGCCAAAACTAAACCAGACTGTTTTAGTAGTGGCCAGTTTAATTACTATATGGGGCTAGGTACTTATTTTAGGGTTTATAGATTTTTTCCGTTCAGTTGCAGTCGAAAATGACAATAGACTTTCCATTTCCGGAATTCGATATTCGAGATTTATCATTGGTTCTTCATTAAAATAACGATGGGATAAGCAATATAGAAGCAATGACACCGAAAAGCAGCGAAACTGAAAATAATGATTGGGTAGCAATACGGAATAAATGATATCAAAAAGCATTAAAACTGAAAAGAATGATGAGGTAAGCAATACCGAAGAAATAATACCAAAAAGCAATAAAGCTGACAATAATGATGGGGTAAATAATATAGAAAAAATGATACCAAAAAGCAATGCAACTAACTGGGTGATATTACTAGTCGTATTTTCACTCAAGCAAAATCTGCCATAAGAGATCAGCTAATACAGATAAAAAATGGTGGAGAATCGAAACCAAAACTAAATGAAAAAAAAACACAGAGAACCAAGAAAAAGAGAAACAAACTGTTGGAAACAACAATTAATATTTTGAGCAATATAAAATTATGTCATGGACCACATTCTGCAAATGAAGAACATGTTATTAATGCTACTATCGATCAAGGGTAAGAAAAACATAATGACATGCAAGAAAAAAATAAAAATATAGAACGAAACATTTTGGGCGATATTTTGGTTTTCCCCACACGGCCCACAACAGTTAAAAGAAAATTCAGTTTTTCCATGTGTGTTCACTTCTGATCAATGGCTAGCCATAACTGAAAAAATTAACAGGAAAAACAAGAATTGTTAGATAATAAAGAAGAAAGAAAGAGAAGGAAAAAAGGGCAGACAAGTTTAGAAAGCAAACCACCACTAAAAAAAGCAAAATAAGCGACAGCAACGGGCAAGGAAAAAGAACGAACTGAAGAGAGGAAAGACTGCGCAGATTTAGATTTCAGCAAAGAAGAAGAGGAAATAACATTTTGAAAAAAACAGAACATATCCGATGAAGACTTACAGCCTGGTGTTTATGTAGCTGTAAAATATGAAGACAGATTTTACCCAAAAAAACTCCTACAAAGAAAAGGCAAAGGAAAGTTCTTGGTGTCTGCTATGACTAGAAGTGGAACTCGAGATTGGAAGTGGTCGGACGGGAAAGACGAGCTTCTGTATGATATAAAATACATCAGAAAAATTATTACAACAAAAAAATACACGGGGTGCATTTATGGACGCTGAAATGGAAAAATACCAAGAAGTAAAACTGTTTTGAGTTAGTCTGCTTAACTGCTCTTTTATTATTCGACCATATCTAGGATAATTTTGGCTTTTTATTACTATAATTTTTTATTTATAGTACCTACCTATATATTATTTTGTTTCTTTATGTATCTATTTTGACGGAAAATAAATGTATTTTTGCGTATTGTCTGCCTTTTCATACTAATCTAGCAACATGGCCAAAACTAAATCCACTAGTGGGGTAAAAGTGACCAAAACCAGCGAAATTATTATAAAATGACGTTACAATTTTTGTATAAAAAGTCAATCGTTCTATCCTTTTTTCACTTATGCTCTATTAAAGTAGACACTTCAAGGAAGACAGTGAACAAAACACACAGCCGTGAAGTTAAATTGTAGTATATATTATGAACGCGCAAACCTATAAAATCGCTTAAGATGGACAAAACTGAGGTCTCTACCCTATTCCTACCCAATTTCGTATGTTGCGCGGTCAAAATAATCTTGTCTTCTCACAAATCTATTTCCTAGAGTACTGTTATGATCGCGTCACCATGGTTTTGTCGCTACGACGCATAAAAAAAAATTTGAAACTTGAATATGTTTGCTTCACGAAGCTAGTCGCTTTATTAGTTTGAGATAACTGACCACAACTATAGTTCTCAACATTACCTAGATGACATTTCTGACATAAAATCTTTTTGTAGAGTACTGACACGAAACTGAATTGCAACGTGTATTTTGGCCACATTGCGCAAATCTACGTCGCCATGTCTAGTAGTAAAAACGTCAAAGTCAATTTTTTAAGTTAGACTAAGGTGACAGTACATTGGCGGACTACTATAAAAGTAAAATGCACATGAAGAAATTAAAATATTAAAAGTTAATACTAGGTATTGAAACAAATGAAATCTTTTATTCAATATATTCCTTGCAGTAAATAGTGTTATGATACATGGCTGAAATAAACATTTTTTAAACGATTATCGTATGAGGTTTATCACAAATTTTTAGCAAAATTCCGTTTCCAAAAAAAGAAGCCTAAAATAGTTAAACTCAAATTATTTGGAAAATCTAATAATAGTGTACCCACTTTAGATATTCTTCAATTTTTATTTATTTTCCAGTCAGGATAATGCATGCTTTCTTCCCATTTAAGCAACTGAGACTTGGTCCCGGGTGGTGTAGCTTGAACAAGCGTCCACGTTCGATCAGCAGAGTTAAGCAACGCTCTTTCTGGTCAGAACTTGCATGGGCGTTCCACGGCTGCATCTCTCGGCGCCTCGTGATATGCTGTCACGGAAATAGTTGGTCCCGGCGGTCATAACAACATTAGTGGGGTTGGAAGTCCCCATAAATGCACAGCGACGCCTATAATTGGCCTAACGGCGGTTGGCTAAGTGCGAAATAAATAAATACACAAACTGAACTTATTTTTAAGAATGCTAAATAAATTGATCCCTTCCAAACCAGCATTAGTGCAATTTCAAACATAACATTTGACAACCATTTTGGTTGTGGGTTCTACGTCTCTAATAAATTTTACGTTAATATTATAATATCAGCTGTCAAAATGATTAAAAAAGTTACTAAACTTTCGTGTTCTTCCTCTTATTAAAAATTAAATGACAACTGACATCTAGGTCCTCTACTCTTTCCATGTTAACTATAATTATCGTTTCAGGTCATTTATATTTTGCGTTTCTGAAAATATGCTCAAACGTAATGTTTGAGACTTTCACGCTTACTTGAATTTTGAATATTAGAATTAAATGTTGGTTTAGACCGCGTCGTCTTTGAATATAAACATCCAGCAGTTTCTTTTGCTTAATGTGCCTAACACGTTATAAACTCAAGCAAGGGTTTGCGTGATGGATATGTTCATTGGTGGCTCGTGAATTCTTAACAAGCCACCCATGATTTAATCAATTTTGTTAGAATACCCAGTGAATTGGGCTACTTGTTTTCTTTAAAATCTTCCTAAAATTATTGATTTCTTGCTCCAAAAAACTACGACGCCGGCAGCCAGAGGCGGAGACTTAAAAAACTCCATTTTTTACATACCAAAGCAACAAAATTTGCACAGAAACACCCTGAACCGTAACCGTAACATGCGGTTAGAAGTTATGATTGTGACAAAACATTAACGCTTGCAGCAATGTATTACGAATATAAGAATATACTGAGGAATGCGGGA
Organism: Agriotes lineatus; assembly: GCA_940337035.1. Classification (NCBI taxonomy): domain Eukaryota; kingdom Metazoa; phylum Arthropoda; class Insecta; order Coleoptera; family Elateridae; genus Agriotes; species Agriotes lineatus. Next base: position 90,702 of record CALNHX010005163.1, read on the forward strand.
CTAGCGGGACACATTTGACATTTTGCGGTACGACTTCAATGCATTATTTGAATGTCCTTTACTCCTATTGCGAGACTGTCTCGTAATGTTTTCTTTTTATCCAGAAATTGATTTGTTTTCTTTTATTGTTTCAGTATTATTAGGAACGTTAAGTTTTTTTACCTCTAGTTTGCCTTCATCTTTAAAATTATTTAGTGGCACAACTTTCACTTGCGAGGGAAGTTCTAAGTAAAGCCCTTTACAGATTTTTTCTTGTTACAGACAATGCTTTTATTCTACCGTTGTTATTGCTTCGTGTATAATTTCCTATTGTAAAACTGTATGAAAACACTGATAATTACACGTGGTTGCCAAGTAGTCGCCAAATATTGCTCAAAGCATATAATGCTCTTTGACTGTACGATACACTAAACCAGGGGTGGCGAACCTTTATTCATCTACGTGCCATTTTTTCTAAAGAAATGTTTCATGAGGCCATGACGTGCCATCAAACAATCGTGACTTAGTGATTAATGGGGAAAAAATAAAACTAAATACTATCAACTTAAAACTCTTTATTTGCAACAAAATATACATTTTGTACAGCAATAGTGACGTTCTGTGTATTTAAATGAAAGAAAAAATCGTGCGACTTCTGCTCTTGCAAATTAGATGTTAAATAACTTATATTAGCTCCATACTTTGTTACTTTTAACAGATTGCAAGCTGGACTTAATTCATATGAGAAACGGCTTCTAAGCGAGTCTTTAATGTTATTCATTTCTGAAAATAATGGCTCACAAGCATAGGTAGATGAAAATATTGTTAAGATAGCAAAAGCCAGCTTCTTCAGACTGCTAAATGTGTCTGGAATTGAATTCCACGTTTCCATAATTTTGATATTGGCATTTTTACTTATATTACCTGATACATATAGTCTTTCTATTTCATTTAATTCCCACTTTTTCCTTCTTTCGAAAAATGTTTGAATCCATATTGAACTAGGCTGGAAATCAATCAGCTGCATTTCAGTTTCTTTAATTTCCAACCAATCAAATTTGGCCAAGTTCAGTTTATCAAGTGAAGTTACATCAGGATATTTAATAAATTTCAGTGTTTCCGATAATTCTTTGAACTGAGAAAATCTTTTTGAAAATTCTTTGATTGAAGAATTAATTACCGAATTAAACTCTTCAGTGGCTTTTGCTTGATCTGGTATTTCATGTAAATCCAAATCTCTGGAGATTTTTTTCAAGTTTGGGAAGTACTTGTAGTTTTTGGTAACAATATCGTTACTGAAAACTTGCAGTTTAGCTTCGAAAGCATGAATGAGATCTATCATAACAATAATTGTTTTATTTGCGCCTTGAAGCTTTATGTTCAATCCATTGTTAAATATAACGTGTTTCGATTAGGTACCTAAATTCCTTAATTACTGCCGTGCCCAAATTATTTTTTGCCGTGCCATCAATGGCACGCGTGCCAATGGTTCGCCACTCCTGCACTAGACGTAAGTTAGCCAACGAATTTCTCTGAACTATGCAGCGCGGTTATTCTGACTACTTTCAAAAGGTAATTGTGCTATCCTCGATACTGGGCGACTTGTTTCTCTGAGAAAGCACTAAGAAAATTCGCGTTTGCTTGTAAAAGATAGGAAAATATAACAAGAAAAGTTAACAATAAAATTATGGAAAAACCAAAACAATATTTAATTTTCTTTACGCTATTGTGTATACAATTAGGTTATTAAGGAATGGGGGCATTAAAAACAAACCTTCTATTCGGTAAATGTATACTCTTTTTATTGATTTTTACTTCTCTTGTATGAAAGAAGAGGTATTATAATCGTGAAAACATCACCTTCTGAAATTTCTTCAGATCTTCACGTTCCAGCGTCCCTAGATGACTAAAAACTCAGTTCGATCTGTCCGTCTGTCTGCGCGTCTGTTGGCGGTATAGCACAAAAACTATTTGTTTGAGGAAGTCAGTTTGCATGCGGATTATAATCTACCTGGCTCGAAACCGAATACACCTTCGGTCAAATATGTACAGGGTGAGCACCGTCAAAAAACAAAATTTTTGCTTAAACGTATGAATCGATAAGACGAACAATTGGCCCATAGCTCAGGCTTTTATCTTTGATAAAAATGGGACCCAACATACCGGGTGACCGGTTTCAAAACTGAACATAGCAAAAGCAAGTTACTAGAACCATTTAATTTAATTTAAAAAGCAAGGTTCCCTAAATCAGAACTTTAAATTATAAGAGGGTAAATGGCTGAAGGCCTGAAAATCTGCAGACATTAATTACGTTAGGCATATCATTTTTTTACTAAAAAGTTGAAACTTGCTATGTTCGGTTTTCACGGTCACCCGGTATACAGCGTGAACATCGTAAAAAGTAGAAACAAAAAAGCGATGCTGCGGACGACAGCCAGCGCAACGGAACAAAAATGTGCAACGATGGCCGCGTGCCGCAGTATCGCAGATACAGCAATCGATGCACGCCATACTTGCCACGGAAGTTTCGTGTAAAGACCCTTACAGATTTTTTTAGGTTAATCCTGAGTTTGAAAAAATTTTGAACCTTTTTCTCTAATTTAATGCCCACAATAGTACATTGTGTATCTAGGACGAAAAGCGTAACATTTCCAGACGACTGTGAATATTGTTGGGCGAGGCGAATGACGAGCCCAACAACACAGGAGTCTGGGAATGTTGCTTTTCGTCCAAGATACGCATACTATTTTTCCGCCTATCGATACAAGTGATTAAAAAGTTAGAAAATAGTACTCGAATATTCCCTGACTAGGCCGGAAATATTATTCCTGAACAGTTTTATTGTAAATTGCCTAGCAACGGCTGATGTAATGGAATGTTTGACTTTGCTCAACATACTTTTTTCAATAATGTGTCAGTTCTAGTACGATTGGCGGAAAAATACTTTTCATGAGCTTGTCAATACAATGAGGCTTTTATTTCGACGTGTAGTAGTTCTAGCATAATTCACTGTATGCAAACAGGAGTGTTTTACTTTAATTTGTCTCTTTCTAACTAGCGTAGAGCTGTAGGAGGAAAAAAATACTTCGTTTGAATGCTTAAAGTATTTACATGTGGAAGCTTTAAATGTGGAATTAAGTCGTATTCAACATCATATAGTGAGTACTTTTGAAAATAATTTACGATTTTTTCAAAATTATCTTTGTTTTCCTAAATAAAAACGTTTAGTGGGCCGTGGGAAACAAAATTTGTTGTTAAAATTATTGCCTGTGATATATATGGCAACCGAGAAATTGGAATTAGATATTTTAATTAAATCAAGATCAAAATGTTTAATTTAGGACATGAGTCATAAGTCAACGTAATTTAAAGAATCAACAAAATAAACACCAATAGCTTAAAAAAAATCGACCCCCGCATTTCTGCATATTCACGTACAGAAAAAGGCTCTATCATTACCAAACCTACTATGTATCCGACGAAAGAAGAGTCCTGGTCATCAATGATGTCTGTGCGGTATAAGATTAAAAAAATCTTAGCCAAATCAGCATCCATGGTTTGACATTACAAAGTTGTCATAAATTCTTTTTTTTTGAGGTTAGGTATACGATTTAGCTTTCCTTTAGATTTTAATTAAAATTGATCAAACAGCATTTTGTATTAATTTTTATTTTACTATAATTAACTAATAAAATACAGTGGTAAATACAGTTTAGAAGTTTCTACAAAATAATAGCATACATTCTGAATTTAAATCAATAATATTATCAAGCACTAACAACGAATACAGTACATGAATATCGGACGCTGGAACATACAGGTATTGAACACAAAAGAAGGGAAATAATCAATGAGCTGTTAAGATACAAAATGGACATAACTGTTCTGAGCGTTTAGGTCTGAAACCCTTGATCATTGCCAAGGGCGGGCTATACGGTCTCCGCCAGTTTGTTGTTTATGATAGTGCCAATCACTGTATCATATTAAGAAGAGTGATCCTTCACCAATTTTGGCACTCATCAAAATCATTCTTTTTTATCAGTTTGGGAATGAGACCGCCCTTCAACTCTGTTGCAGTTTTACCTAACTGGTTCTCTTACATTTTCCGACATTGGGTTAATTTGTAGAAATCCTTAGATGCTGGTGTGCAGCTTTTTGGTCAAGTTGTCTGTCCATTGGTTGTGATGGCCCGCTGAGAGTCCCACTCAAGCGTTGCGCTTTCTGCTCTTTTAACTATTGCCGGTTCTCTCATGAAGCTTTTATTTGCTAAACTAGCTGAAACCCGCGGCATATGCCGCATTTAAAATGTAGGACGAATTTAATAACTTTGGTTGCACTAAAGAAAGTTTTAAAAGCACGCTAGAGATTGGCAGTTGAAAAGTTCCAAAAAATAAATTTTTAAATGGAAAGTTTTTGGAAAGGAAGAGCTCGCCTCTGGAAGGCGTCCTAATTAATACGACGTTTTTGAAACGCAGTAAAAAAAATCCGGAAAGAATTAATGCTCTTATGAGATTATATGTGAGAATTATTTACGCCACTGAAATAATTTTCAGCTGCCTGCAATCTGTGTTTCTTTTCAGGTTTAAGCTGTTGAAGCGTTGAGCGTCATAAAAATATAAATGTGGTAAATAACTCGATTAATTATTATTTCTTTGTCATTTTAAACTGGAATTATTAATATTATCTCTATAATAGCAACCATAAGTAACTGTTTATAATGTGTATATGCTAGCGAGTTAATTTTCTTCTTAAATCGCTAGTGAATTAATAGTAGATTGTTCTACAAGTTAAGAAAAGTGAGAGTTTTCCAGCGAATATAAAAGTGTTACGTGAGCATGGAAGAACCACTTTTCCAATGTGTTGAACATGCAATTTTTCCGTGTAGTTGACAAAAATATCTTTGTAAATCATTTTGGTCAAAGTATGGAAGCGCAATGTTTTTGTAACCATTATACATTTTCTGAATAAATTTACTAAATGTGTTTGAATTTAAATTGTTTTTAAATAAATTTTGACCATAAGATGTTATTTCATGTTATTAAATCTATCTTTTATCAACAGTTAAGTCATATTTATTTGCCATGTCAGTGAATTTAATTACTGTAGATTCTTTTGATGGATGACGGAAGGCAACATTATGACATGACATACGATAGTCGGAATGCATAATTTGATCGTTTAAAAATAGACCTGCGCTTTTCACATAACACGATGTTTGTATTTATTTATTTTACAGTACTGCAATTAAAGTGATAAATAAATCGATTAAAACATTTATTTGCTTTTATTTGGTATATTCCTATACCACTACAGGGTGTTTCAAAAATACCGCACCATATATTCAAGAGGAGCTAGAGCGTGTCTAAATAAGCTAATATATTTAACTGCAAATGTAATATAATGGCCCGTTTAAAAGTTATAAGCAGCTAAATTTAAAAAAAAATGGCAACACTGTTAAAGGTTAAACTAAAACAAAAGGAAATAAAGTATTTTAATCTTTTTTGAAACTATGGAAACAATACAAAATTCAAGAAAGCAACAATTACAACTAAACGCATAAAAAACATTAATTATTATAGCAAATGTTTAAAATTTTCTTATTTGCAGCTACGCAAGCATGTGCTCTTTTTCTAGTATTGCTATGTACCCGGTTCAACATCTCTAGTGTTACTGTAGCAGCAGCCGCAGTTATTCTATTGCGTAGCTCTTGTTTATTTGCTGGTGCTGTGGGTGATTGGGTAAAAAGAATGGTACAATGATGTAGGTACCTAATATGCCTGCCCAAATATTTAGCGCAAACCGTTGCTGGAAACCTCTTATGTGAAATACATTGGGGTTTTCAACTGCCCAGTAATGATTGTTGTGCTTGTTAAATATCTCTCAAGTAAAATTTGCTTCCTCCGTCCATAATACTTTTTTTGTAAAGTCTTCATCTGCTTCAATTTCCTGTAGCAACCACTGCCTAAAATTCGTTCTTTGCAGAAAGTGGTTTTCTTGTAGAGCATGAACTTTTGAATAATGAAAAGTGTGATAATTGTCCCCTTTTAAAATTCTATGCACTAAACTGCAATTTATACCAAGCTCTTGGCCGATTCCATGTTTGTTCATACCTGGTTGATTTTCCACGACTGCAACAACTTGATCTTCTAATTGAGCAGTCCTGGTTGTTCGTGCTCGCCCATGGTGGTTGTAATTTAATTCAACACGACCAGTTTCCCGCATACGTTGCATTTTTATCGGGATGACGACGATTGGGATAACGCAACGAATATTCTAGAGCAGCATTTCTTAAGTTTCCATTGCATTCACCAAGAATGAGGTACATGTCACAATATTCGTTATTACTAAACATTACAAATGATCTTTAAATTTTGACATTCAAGTGACATTAAATAATTGGCACAAAACACATTTGGTCAATACTTTTTGCAAATTATCAATGTGGTATGTTGCCAGCTTAATTTTATTTCATATTTTAATAATTTTTGAAACATTTAAAACATTGTATTTAAAAACTCTAGCAACTTTTGGCAAAATAAATTTATTTTTACAAGATTATACTGGGTTTGCAATATTTTGAATATAGAAATTTATAAAATACTAGCTGGCCCGGCAAACGTTGTTCTGCCCAAAAATAATTTGTCTCTGAAACCCCGTTTCACCACTATAGTTTTAATTTTATGTCATGTCCATCGTCTTGGAGTAAATGCCATTTTCGCAATCAACGTCCCAAAAAACCTCAATAACGACACCCATATCGATTGTTTAGGCTTATTTACCCCATTTCACCCCCTAAGGGGTAGCGGACCGGACAGACGTTGTCCTGCCCGAACGTTGGTTTGCCTGGTATTAGCGGGTTCAGCAAACGTTTTTTCGATATTCGAATTTTCGATTTTTTTCATTTTAAAAAATATTGGAAGTGGTGGGGGTAAAATATTGGGGTTATATGTTCTGATATGCGAGTAATTTTAAAAGAAATTTTAAAAAATCGTCAAAAAATAAAAAAGAAAGTCCTAGAACCCGATTGCAGCGCCACCTACCGGGTTCAATTGTGAATATAAACCATCCAGGGGGCTCACTCAAACACACACAAAAATTCATCAAAATCGGTTCAGCTGTTTAGGAGTTCAGTCACATACACATGTACAGAAAAATTATATATATAAAGATTTTCATTTTAAAAAATATTGCGGGGCGGTGGGGGGGGTGAAATTATGGGGAACCCGACAGACGTTGTCCTGCCCGAACATTGGTTTGCCTGCTATTATCAGGTTCAGCAAAGTTTCTTTCGATTTTCGAATTTTTGATTTTTTTTATTTTAAAAAATATTGAGGGTTGGTGGGGGGTGAAATTTTAGGGTTATATGTTCTGATATGCGAGATATCTTTAAAAAAAATTAAAAAAGAAATTTGTCAAAAAAAAATTCAAAAAATTCCTAGAACCCGATTGCAGCGCCACCTACCGGGTCCAATTGTGAATCTAAACCATTCAGGGACCCACTCAAATACACACAAAAAATTTCATCAAAATCGGTCCAGCCGTTTAGGAGGAGTTCAGTCACATACACACGTACAGAAGAATTATATAACGGGTGTTCATAAACAGTCGTCATCCCAGTTGCCTTAAAAAACAAAATGTTATGTCTTTGATTAATTCGTACAACACAATGAAACGTCATTGAGTACTGTCATAGCGCATTTTTTCTCAATTTTAATAGACATACGTTTCTGAAGTCAAAACCTACTGGGATGACGACTGTTTATGAACACCCGTTATATAAAATATAGTTCAGCTTGTCATTTTCAATGTGCACACTTTGGACCTCCATATCTTATCAACGATGTCCCTGAGATATGTTTTGTATTTAACGTACGAATATAAGCATTTACCTAAATAAAAAATCTAAAACTTAAAATTGTTCTTTGTACAGGATTTCGTATGGAACTTGATGGAAAGCACTCGTGAAAGGTATCGGTAGTTCAACAGCTGAATCCACATGATTTTGGACAATAGATTCAAGATTTATTTATTTATTTATTTATTTATACGGTAAAACTTACAGGCCTTAGGTCTAATTACAAGTTTTACAAAAAAAAAAAACAAAAACAAGAAAATTAATATGTGCAAAAATGAGTAAAAATAAAAATATTGTCAATGGTTTATGGTAATTACCTGTTAGACTGCACATTTATGTTGAAACCAGCTTGCACCCGCTCAAAGTTGGAGTATTGGCAACTTTGTCACAAAGGCGAATTATTGGCTAAATTTTTTTCCACGATACAATAAATGCAAAAAGATGTAATAATATTTGACAACTATTTACAAAGTATTCAAACACATTTCTTAATTGGAAGTATTTACTTTGGTTCTTAATATTAAAAATAATATGTTTTATTAACTATCATTATTTTAAATAAATTGAGTAATTTAATTAATTCTCAATTTTATTGCAATTTGTCATCTCATTCTTAGCTCCTGTAGAGAACTATCATTCAACAGCAAACCGGGATCGCCTAACTTACACATTATTGATGCAATGAAACCAGAATTTGTTGAATTACTTAACCTTTCAGTAGTTGCCATTTCAGAATATATTATTTATACAGAGTGTCTCGCGAAGTTACCCCTGCACTTAAGGAGCATGTTATTGAGATCATTTTAAGCAAAAAAGTTCATATGAACATGTGTCCTATTCTCAGTAACTACTCATTCTGCCATCATAAGCAAGAAGGCAGTATCTACAAAAACGCGTTTTGTGATAAATGGCGAAACGTAACTTATTGATATTTTATCACTATGCGGTACATAACCGTGGATTTTTTGTATTATAAGTATGAATTTAGTTGTGTTTTATATAAAAAGAAACAATATTCACCATTTATATCAAAAATAAAAAAATTGTAGCGAAAAATGTAGATACCGCCTTTTGACTTTAACTTGCAACAATCAACCGAACACTAAATACAGATTGAAAAAGCGGCATCTACTTGACAATGTTGTATAATGGAAGACTTGATACTATTAATTTAATGAAACGGCAGTTGGCCGTATCTGAACATTTGCGACCACGAAAACAGACAATAAAGGCGGTATCTAACAAAACAAAAGAAGAAGGCGGCTTCTACACGCAGATACTGCTTTTCACTTTTGCATTTTGCATATGACACCTTTTTGCGCTTTATAAGTAACAAAATTTCTGTAGATACCGCCTTTTTTCATCTGAAAATTATAGTTACAGTGCAGATATCGATTTGTTACTTATCTAAAATGATTGGAATTTTGTACGAATTCCAATGATACCAATAACTTAATTTCGATTTTTTTGTAGATACCGCCTTCTTGCTTATGATGGCAGTATTGAGCTATACACATTTCAAACTAAATTAATTTACGTTACGAGACCGGAAAGTAGTGTTTTGCAGATCGAACCAAGTAGATTCCAAACTTGGGGAGCCCACGGTTTTCTGTATTTCTTAGGTAATCTTCAAAATGTCGCTATAATAAAGGAAACAAATTGTTATTCTTCCTGTAATTCATCTTTGATCGGCATACCTGAAAATCAGCGCGTATGCAGGTTTATTACCGACATCGGGGTACAACGCCAACTCTTTTTACTGCAACGTTTCATGCTCTCAAAGAAAGTAGATGTCTTCCAAGTGTTAGCATTCAGGATGTTGCTGAGCAGCAGTTGTTGAATTATAGCTCATGGTTTTCTCTATTTTTTAGGTAATCTTCAAAATGTCGCTATAATAAAGGAAACAAATTGTAATTCCTCGTGTAATCCTTCGTTGATCGGCATACCTGAAAATCAGCCCGTATGCAGGGTACAACGCCAACTCTGTGGTATATTTGCAGTGCAATCAAAGTGATGAACAACAATTTGCAAAAGTTTCGTAGTCAAAATAATTTATAGGTTATGTGTAAACATCAAAATTAGAGACACATTTAATATGCTTAAAACGTACGGCTTCAATATTTCTTTGCTTCGGCCGTTGGTTGCATTCAGTAACTCTCATTATTATTAACCAAAATTCACTTGCCTTTGAAGCTGTGTCAACAGTTTTAAAAAACACAAGTAATAGGCATAATAAGTAATTGTTTGCTGTGATAATATCGCTATTAAAAGTAGTGGAAAGTTTGTTTACAAAAACCCGAAAATGGAAATGGTTGATTGCAACTGTGGTACTTTTAGTTGTGTAAACACGGCCTGTAGTTTTGTGCTTTATTTAATAGGTATGATGCTTAGTTATTCTGTAAAGTTCTAGTGTGTTGTTGGATTTCGCTGCTACCTGTGCTAGATGGGTGAGATGATCTATCAATGTTCTTTTATCCCATCTTGCAGCTCTCTTACCTGTCGTGTTAGCTTCTCCGAATTCTTGTCTTAATCTTGCTAGTGTTTTTCTTCAACCTTTTTCCGTGTTTTAATCGTGGACAATGTATCATTAGATATTCAGTCCTTTCTTGCATCTTCTTTTTGGACCAGTTATTCTGTCTATGTTTTGTTGAGCGCTTCAGGTATGTTCCGCCAACTTTCTGAAACGTTAATAAATGATTAATCTATTATGTCCCAGTTTAGTGTGGGATTTATCAACTGTAGCCTTCCGGACATGACTCGGGTTGGTTGTGACTATAGCTCCTGTACAAATTGTATTAATACGTTTTAAAACCGTTATCAGTTTTTTAAAAACAATCTGGCCACCAAATTCGTGGCATTCAAACATTTGGTGCAACGTGGAAAGTAAAAAAAAAACTTAAAGGATGCCGAAGAGATCCTGGTGATAATTTAATATTATGCAGGTGTGAAACCAACGAGTTGCGCAAGCTTCGCCGCGTCGCCCGATCTACGCATTCCTACTCTCCGGTACCCACTTAACTCGTATATTTTTTTATCCCACTCTAGATTCACCAGGTCCACTTGCTCGAAGGCGCATAAAATGAGAATCCCTGGCGTCCAGAGGCAAGTTCGATTCCTAGCTCTTAACGGAAAAGTTGAACTGCTTGAGCTATCCTTACCTCACCATAACCCACCCTTATCTATTGTAAATCTTGCAGCTGGATAACTAACCTACCCCGTCTTATTAATCCCCCAGTGCAACGGTAAATCTTGCAGATGGACAAATAACATGCCCTGACCTATTAATCCTCCAGAACAATGGTAAATCTTGCTGCTTTAAAAAAAACTGACCTGGATCCCTGTCTGACGGTTCGTAAAATCACGCCTTGAATAAATAATGACTTCCGACAGCCCACCTGAGAAGATTTGCCAGTTCTAGGTGCAAAGAGACCTAAAAATTCAGTTCAATAATTCACAAAGCCCAAGCTAGTACAGTATTTGAATTGTAAATCGAACGGACCCCGAGCGTTCCAGATTGCAAGGAAGTTACAGAGTTATGATTTTCACAGCTATTTGTATAAGAGCGAAATTGGGAATTTGATTTTGCTCTCAAAATATACACAAGATTTTATACAGAGTGGGGTCATTTTAGAGGTGCCACCATTGGCATCTCGGAAACGGTAAGAGATACAACTTCGGTCAAATGTGGAAAAAGGTGCACATTTATAAGGCCAATTTATTGACGCTTCTGTTTTTCCGAAAAAAACGCATAGCCTACTTGTTATAATCGAAAAACTGAAACTGGTCGATTTTTTCAACCATGCATAACTTTTTTATTATTTCATATAATTTCAATTTTCAAAAAAGAGCTTGTAGGGAATTGTAGGCTCTACAGAATAGACCTACTTTAATATTTTTCTGATTCTTAATTTTTGAGGTACAGCCCAAACTTACATTTTTTAAATGGAACGGATATCAAAATTTTACATCATTGGAAAGCTTATTTTTTTCCTTTTCATTCATGTATGGTTTCACATACTTATTTTCATAAACTTTTAAAATACTTCATAAAACGCTTTTTAATCTAGTGTGCCTTGACTGTGTTAGTTGTAAAAACAAATGAATAGTGTGCTCTGGTTGCTATGTAACAAAACAAAAGACAATTTGCAGTGGAAACTTTCTAAACATACTGCAATAAGAAATAATAAGGTACTAACTACTCAAAGTTTAATCATATACTCAAAATGATAGTTATTATTAGTGACTTTTATTTGATACTTTTTCCACAAATATTAAAGTTTGGCAAATGTTTTACGTTTTATGAAAATAGCTTTTTCGGTCAGTTCTATCGTAAATAAGTCAATAGTCAATAGGCGTTACCTACTTTCGATTAATTCTTCATTAGCATCGTTCCTTACTGATGTGCTTTCCTGATAAGACGTGTCCCATTCCTTATTTTAATTAACAGGACAGCTTATAAGAATTTCTTCTGGATATTCACATTCAGTTGTGCTGAAGTTTGTCTTTAGTGTTGTCGTACTCTTTTGACGTTTCCTTTTTCGAAATTGATCACTCGAACGCTTAATATTAATCATGGTTAATTCGTGCGTATATTTTGAATGTAAGCGAAATCGCAGAACCGACTGCGATTTAACCTTTTTTCGTTTTCCTATAGAAAAAGAAAGACGCGATTTGTGGTTGATTAATTGTGGAAATCCACATCTTTTCACGTTATCTGAAAAACAATTACGTGAAAGAACTGTGTGTGCCATGCATTTTTCCGAAAAGCAGTTTATGGATTCAAGAAAAAATAGGCTGAGTCATAATGCTGTTCCCTTAAATTACAAAACTGCTATGCAACCTGACCACGCAACATCGGCAGTGTCGCCCAAAGAACTCGCATTTAAAAAAGAGATCATGCCAAGGGTCTATGGTAAAGCGACGTCTTGTTCGGGCTCTTTTCAATTGGATGAAGATCATATTGCTTCGCCTATGCAATTAGCGCAGAAACAAAAGCCTCCCCCTTCTATTGTTTATTCTAATTGTCGTTACTATTTTGCTTCAAAGAATCAGAAAATAAAAAGATCGAATTTTTATGCCATACAAAATATGATTTTCAGGGACTTTGAAAATTTCACCTAACCATGTTAGGAGGCAGGGTTTTACGATAGCGCTCAAGCAGCCGTTTTGAGGAAAATAACTATACTGTTAAATGCAAAAGAAAATATGAACAATTTCCAGTATGGGAAAGTCTAGGGACGGTGCCATGTCCACTTTTTAAAGAATAAAATTGACGTGTCAGGGTTTTCCCAAAAACATTAAATAACAAGATTATTAATTTTGTGTGGAACTTTATCATCACACTGTATAATAAAATTTTTAAATTTTCCATCGATAGTAGGTTAACACGATGTCCGATTATAGGGGCTTAAATCTTATAGTTTCCCAAAATTTGTTGCTCGATCTTCGGGTAGGTACTAATTAAATAAGGTATAATTAGTTTTAAATTTCTTTTAAAGTTTTATTAATTAAATCAAAATTAAATCCCAAGCAGTAAGTATACAGGGTGATCAATTTTCACTTCTTTAGGCGTTTTTATTCACTAACACAAAATCAACAAAAGTTGGCAGTTTCATAAAATACAGAAAAATTATTGACGTTTTGAATTCTCTGATAAATTGTGTAGAAATATGTAGGCAAAACAATGAGCTTGTAAAGCATTTTAATGGAGCCTACAGCATGAAAATCTTTTCTGTTATTAGTATGTTTTATTTTTAAAAACCATATTTCAACAGGCCATGTTAGAAATGCCAACACCTACCAAAACAAGAAAGCGCCGTAGTTCTGCTGTGCTACATCAAAAAATTGCAAAACTGCGAAGACAAGTGGCGGCAAAATTTACCGTATGAAGAAGCAATGTGCACGAAAGGGGGCTAATTTAGATGCATTGGGCTTGAAACCAAAAACCGTTCGCGTCTTTGTAAATATGCAACTTTCTCACAAATCTAAACAACCTTGGACAGAAGCTGAAAAAGAATTGACCTTAAATATGTACCACAAATCTCCAGCCCTCTATTTTTTTATGAGAGAAAAATTAAAATTTACTATACCATCCAAATATACAATAGTTTCATGGTTAAGGTTAAACCAACTTAATACAGGCACAGATTGTACAGAACTTGGGTCAGATCCCTAATCACCAAATTAAATGTTTGCATACATTTCTGAAAGATAATTTAATATCGATAATAAATGTTTGAATAATATTGTCTTATTCTTTGCTGAGACTATACATAGAGAGATCGCCAACTTAAATGTACCTAAATAGACATTTTTTAATGCATCAAGTAAATGAGATATTCAAGGCGTACTGTTTTAGTAGCCGTACTCTGTACGTATCAACTTCACAAATACAATATTATTTTTGTTTTTATTTGCTTTTTAAAATAGATCACTGTAAACTATATTAATCGTCAACATTACTTGAACAATAATTTCCTCTCGTATTAAAATGTTTAAATAAAATCCGTATATTGTTTATTAATGTTTTTTTTTTATTATTTGTACATAGCTAATTCTATATTTATTATAGAATTTTGTGAGAATAAAGTGGGGACAATCCGTATTTCGTATAATCTTGTGCTCATCGGTGAACTTTTTGTTGAAATTATATTAGAAACCTCTTATGTAATTTTTATAGGTACCTAGCTACCTATTAAATGTTTAAAAGTGTTGCATGTGAAACTTATAAAACCTTTATTTTACTTGGTACGAGTTCATCCGATTGACAACAAATGTTTTAAATAATAATAACAAACCGAAGAATATACACCTATATTTAATATTCTTTGTAACTAACTTAACTTAGATGTAAGCAGAATCAAACTACTTAAATATTCTTTGGCAGAATACAAGTTTATTTCGGGTAGGTACAACCATTGTAAAACTATTGGAATTGTAGAGAGAAAGTTCTTGCAACACTGTTATAGCTCAAGAATGCTAATGACGCATTTACCTGCTGAATGCCACTGATAAGGTAATAACTTTGACGCTAGGAGCTTCGAGCGGCATTTTCGAACAAAAAATGATATATTTAACCAAGTAAATAGTTATGCAACCCAAACCACAGCATATACTATATAGCCCATAAGGCTGTCCTTCTTCCCCTATCTATATTATTTGCTCTAAACTCAAGTTTATCTCTTACTTCAGGTGATTACGAACCCTCGGGCAGAGCTACCCGTAGTGGTAAATAATAACGTAAAGTTGATCTTGGGTATAGAAACCAATTTGCAATAGTTACATAGTTAGTTCCTTCTACGGGTTCTAGCCCTTTTAACTGTAGAAATACTAATTTCTAAAGCTTTGACTGCTCGCTGCAATAAACAAACAATTGTGCAGTAAAATGATAAATAATAAATTAAAGTGCCATACCTCTTACACACAATATAAAGGAAGTAAATACCCATCGGTTGCTTTTTTCTCTTTAAATAGTTCAATAAATTTAGCAACAATTGCTGAGACTGCGAACGCAATCTGTAGCTTTGCACCGTCATATTAATGCATAAAACTACACTTTTTCTTAGTTCTGCAAAGAACTACTGATTATTGTTAGTAAAAACTTTAAACTATCAGGAAACGGCAATAACCT
This sequence comes from Agriotes lineatus, assembly GCA_940337035.1. Lineage (NCBI taxonomy): Eukaryota > Metazoa > Arthropoda > Insecta > Coleoptera > Elateridae > Agriotes > Agriotes lineatus. The sequence goes on from CALNHX010005163.1 coordinate 106,166, forward strand.
CAAAGAATGTGAACAATTTTTTTAAATTATTTTTTCTTCTTGCACCATACCTCATCATACCCTTAAGTTTGGGCCATACATTTTGCATCACCCTGCAAATAAGGAAAAAAGAAGAGGAAACACTAGACGCAGTTGAAAGGAGATTATGTATTAAAACTGCTAATTATTAAGAAAATCCAAAATATACCAAATATGATTGAAGAACCCAAAGGAAATTACTAATCAATAGAAATATGCTGTATATAAAAAAATATCTTTCTCCAACCAACTGGTGAAATTCAATGAAGCCTTACTCTTACATTAAATATTTTACCACCAATTTATAAAATGCATTTTCAAGAATGAGAAAAAACAAAAAGATTAATAACAACAAGTGCGATGTTCTTTTTTTAATTGTAATTATGTCAAAAACTTTTAATGTGTTTTCTGAAGAAGCTAAATATATTAGCGAAACGTTAATGTTGTTTCTAATTCCAATAATATATTAAAATTTGTTTTTTGACTCAACTAATCAGTATTCATACGATTAGCTTTGTATTTTAAATTAAAAAATTACTTAGTTGAACATTCTCTTCTAAGAAAATACTTGCAAGACTTATTTGGACTTGTATTTCATTCCAAATTTTATGTTAAAAACCTGTGTATTTGTTGTGATGGCTTTTCGTTATACCACAAAGTAAAACACTAGAATTCTATGTTTCAATTCATTTTCGGCGTTGTGAAAATATCCAAGGTGTTTAATGAAACTCACACAAAAGTATACACGTTACATAAATTTCATAAGATCAATAAATCGAAAGTTGTAATTAATGGCAAACTTATGCATGAGGTACCAAATACTTGAGAAAAATAAGGATAGTTTTTGGGTTCCTCCTTATTTGATTTAATAGGTGACCAGATCATTAGTACAAAAATTGCAGTCGAGCACTGTATGTAATAGAATGTATATAGAATTGAAAATTACATCTACTTATTTCCAACACCTCACATAACAAACGAAGAAAACCTTGTGATTTTGTAAAAACGAAATTGTTATATTTAATAGCTACATCCTATATGTACTTTATAATATTTTTGGATGGTTCTGTATCGAAAACGTAAAAATATTACATTCACAATACTTATATTTATCAGTTTATCCAACAAATCAAGCAACAATTGTTAGTAGCAATATGTTAATATTTCGTAAGACTCTGGGGTCAGTTCTCCTCCTTGGTAAGGAATGATTAGGCCAGGGTAGTGGGTTGAAGTATCAGAAAATATTTTTCCTGTTATAATTTCCCTACCAACGGTTGCACGTCCAATATACATCGGAGATGTGTCTTCATAACCAGCAACAACAAAACGACAATTAGTAGGGAACTGGATATTTTTGCTGTACCACTTATACCTTGAAGTGGTACCACAAAGTACCTAAAATTAGAAATAATGCATACATGTAGCTCAAAAGTTGTTTCTACATAATTAAGTTATCTAGATTAGATATTAAACGTCAGAGGTCGAATGTGCACTGAAAATAATCGTGCATTAAATACTGATTTTTATCTACAAACTGCTACCGTAACAAAATCAAATTTTCAATTTTGTTTTAAATTTAGACTATGAACATTAGAGCATTGATAGGTTTCATAACATACTTAGTTACACTATTTAAAAATGTTTGGAATGGTTGTAATTTTTTTTAGAAGCCGAAAAGTGATTCTGATTACCTTTTTCTAAGCAACTGACCTATATACACCAAAATCGGTTGAAATTATTGCTGCAGTTGTATCTCGTATATTATGGTAATACAAATACTTTCAATCCTATTTCTATTTGTACATACCTTTGCATTACTGGTAGTGTTACTACTTATTGTGCGACCCCTGTATGCAGCAGTTACAATTTCAGAACCAAGTTTTACTATTCCGGGAACTAGATGAAAACTCGCCCTGTGGCGACCATATTCAGCTTCTACAGTAAACTGACCTATAAAGGTATTACTGCCAGCATCGTCTTTACCCCCTGCTATAGAACCAGTAGGCACAAGGCCATTAAAGTCTCTCCAGTAGTAGTCTGTAACGGAATTAAAAGCTATTAACATATTTATTTCTGCATACTACAGCAATAAATAAATGATATTTACCTTCTACAGCTGTAGGTACCAAATTTGCAGTTAGTGTTTCTCTTGCGTTCAAGCAGCACCAAAGGGCTACTATCAAAATTAAGTAAAGCTTCATGTTTAGGTAATGTTTCGTCTTTCGTACTGAATTATTTTTGGAGTAAACCGTGGCTCATATTTATAGTCGAAATAAATTTCGTAATTACTTCCTCTGATAAGATTTCTTAAGTATTTTCCTGGAAAAGGCGTATCAGTTTATCAGACAATTGATCTAAATAGTGTTTTACTTAGTGTAAGTTGTAAATTCTATAATGGTTTATTTTTAATTCTTATTAAAAACTGAAAATAATATTGTTATTGCCAAATCAGATTATTCTTAATCAACCTACGGCTAATAGTTAAGAAATTATTTTCTGTTTCTTTTAAAGCAAACGATTTTAAAAAATGCATCTTCATAGGGTGATAATTATTTATCTAGTTGGGCTTATTAAAATTAGTCTGCAATTAGAAGTTAACTTTTAAAACACTTATTTTTGTCAAACTTACGGTTTGCTTTAATAACTAAGTAGCAGTTTTCTTCACCTTAACATCATCAATCGATACTATATTTCTGAACGAATTTTATAAAGGATAGATTAGTCTTTGTAATTTTTTTATAGTTTGGTGAGGAATTTGTTTCTTTTACTACTTGCATCTGTACCTTCATTATCAACCCTTTTCAGTCCACTTTTGAACATAGGTTTTCCTTATTTGTTTTTACATATTACGGTTTTGTACTGTTTGTATCCAGTTTCACGGGATAACTTTTTTTATGTCATCGATCCATTGCGTTTTTGGACGACCTACACTTCTTGTCGTACTTTGTGGTCTCCAAGTTGTAGTTTTCTTTGTCTATTGGTAGTCTGATTGTCTAGCTCTATGGCCCACAAAGTTCCACTTTGCTCTGCTATTCTTTTTGTAATGTCCACAACTTTTTTTCTACGACGATTTTCATCGTTACTAATCCGGTCTCTATTTATTCCAAGCATGTTTCTTTCCAACGTGCATTAACTGTTTTTAATATTTTCATAGTTTTTTGTGTAAGTGGGATGTTATATTTCTGTTGGAATTTTGGATTGTCTGTAGGTGGTCCTTAGTGCCGTAATGTTTTTATAAGCCTGCTTGTTCCAGAGATTGGTAAAATTCTAGTTTATTATAGCCTGTAACATCACACTTATAGGCCTGTAATTTTCGATGTTAGCATGATCTTCCTGTTTGTACATAAGAATGACTTCGGCATTGTTCCATAGTTTAGGTATTTCCCCTTCTTCTATACACTTATTTAACACTTTCTGTACTATTTCTAATAACGAGTCTCTTCTTATCTTTAACATCTCTACAGTTGTGCCATCTTGATCAAGTGGCCATTTGCTTTTCATTTCATTGAGTGCTGTTCTAATTTATTGTTTGGTTATAATAGGAATGTCTTTTGAGTTTAAATTTATTACTGTAAGGCTGTGTGGTATAGCTTTTCTTCTTTTATTTATGTCTCTGCTACTATATAAGTTTTTATAGAATAATTCTACAGCTTTTTTTAAACTTTCTTTATTTGTTATCTCTCCTCCTTCATGATCTCTGAGTTTTGTAATGACGTTTCTTCCCTTAATTCCTTTTTGTTTCAACCCTTTCATATTCACGTTATCTTCGATTGTTCGTTTTATTGTCAGGGTGTTGTAGGTTCCAATATCTTTTCTTATTCATTTGCTTATTTCTTTACTGTATTCTCTATATTCAAGCACACTCTTGTCTATTTTGCGTCTTTCTTTATTAAATCTTGAGTTTCATTACTTTTTTTTTTTTTATTGAATTTTGCACCCATGCAACTTTATTGACGCCGGTTAGGATGCATTTGTTAGTTCTTTTGTTACTCATTTAAATTTAAATATTATTCTGACAAATAGATGTCATCTTCTTACTGATAAACTCGAGATATTTGTCTCGATGGGTTTATAGAATCTCCGATATATGTTTCTTGTTATTCTTTTGTATTAGATTCTTTCTTTCTTGGTCGATGTTAATTGATATCTTAGCTCTAACCAATTGGAAGTCACCGCTTGTGCTAAAGTTATTAAGTATATTTCACTATGTATCTCTTACATGTTAGTGAAATCTATTTCATATTGTTGTTATTTCATCTGGTCTTCTCTCTTATGCTTCTTTCTCTTGAAAAACGTGTTTATTAAATATAACTTGTTTTGATATAAGTAATCTACCAGTATTTCATATGTTGTTATTTCATCTGGTCTTCTCTCTTATGATTTTTTCTCTTGAAAAACGTGTTTATTAAATATAGCTTGCTTTGATGTAAGTAATCTACCAGTACTTCTCCTCTATTATTCGAGTGTCCCTAACCCATATTTGCCTATCCTCCATCTGATTCATTGTTTCTGCCTACTTTAGCATTGAAGTCTCCCATAAGGATGGTGAAATGCGTTTTAGTTTGTTTAAATTCCGCTTGAATACCGTCGTAAATATTTTGACTTATTCTTCGCATGTGATGGTGGCGCATATACTTGTATAAATTTTAATTCTTGTTGTTAATTCTCATGCAACATAAGCCGAGTTTAATATTGTGCATTTTTGTGCTTGTAGTTTTGCTTTACATAGTCCTAGGACGTCCCATTTAATCAACTTTAATTCATTTTCCATTTCTTCCATTCGTTCTTCTAATTTCAGTGAACTTGTATTGTACATAGCCGTGTTTAGTTTCAACTGGCAGCCTTTTTGTAACCCAACGATTCTTAGTACCTCTCACTTGATTCCTTGCTCTACCTCTGCTTTGATTGCGGGATAAGAGATGGCTGGGAACTAGAGCCTGTATATGTGGTTATAATGAGTCATTAGAAGATATTAAAATGGGGATTAATAAAGGATTAATCACAGGATGTATAGGGACGGTGTATTATTAAGACAGATGCCTTAATTCCCCGAACCTAATCTTCATCCCGACTCAGGCGGTCCTCTTTACCTTATGAATTATTATTTTTTTCAATTAAACTAGTATGAGGTACCTGCGGTATATATGGCCCACCTAAGGCCAAATTGCTTGTCACCTGTAGGCCATATTATTTATGTGAATGGATTTTATGTCAAATTGAAGAGTAAACATTAATCTATTATACAAATAAGTTTTATTCATTCAAATCAAAATTATACGAAATATAAATAGGAAACTGAAACAATGCATTTAGGCCATATTATCCACCTAGTCGGGTTATACGGCCCATAGGCTAAAATGCAAAGTAAAATGTAAAATATGGAGTGTATATTTTGTAAAGCAAAGGTTGATAAGTAAATACACATATAAACATAAAGTGACATTGAGTGTGGTATAATTAACAACATTTGAAGGCTTAGTCCTCGTCAGTTGTAAGACCAACACATACCTCATGGTACCAACATTTACATTTTACGCATTGCCTCATGTCCAGTTGCTCCTCCTGCTCACAAGCTGAGCAAAACCAATATTCCTCCACGATTTTGTCAGAGGAAGACTTTCCAATAGCGTTTTGTTGGTTGGCCCGTGGGCCATATAACCTGCCAATAAAACGGGCCATATTTACCGAAATGCTAACCTAACAAAAGGGTGGCTTCCAGCGGGGATACCCCTTTGTAGAACCCATTCATTACTGCATGCACAAATACCCTACCAATTGACCAATACTTCTTATGGGACACGAAGCCCTTGGTAATTCTGATGTGGTGTAGAAACGATGTAGTAATAATCAGGAAAATTACAAAATCACTCCTCATCAGCGTACTTAAAACTGAGCAGGCTGCTACATACAAACGAGTGGGCGGGTATGGCGGGAAATTGTTGGGGCAGTTATGTGATATGGTAAGTAAACTATTTAAATTTGACAGCTTGTCGATAGATGGCATAATGTGTTCAATCTAGACTTCGGGCTATATTACCCGCTGGGCCATATATACCGCAGGTACCTTATGAAGATTTTACTCCTGATTTCAGCAGCTTGCGTTTGGTCTTCTTCTTATTCTTACTTTATCTGATCATTTGTGATATTTTCTTGATGGTTGAGCTTCCTTAGACCTTAATAAATGTCCCAGTCAAATTACTTTTTGATTTTATTATAATTTCAGTTTCTATTGCTTTCATATATCAATTATTCATTTTAGATCTGTAAT